>ML837331.1:19100-45834 GCA_009831015.1 Picea engelmannii | reverse complement strand
GCCAGGAGGGCATACTAGGATAGTTTGCAGACTCAAGAGAAGCCTTAGAGTTACTGAATACTATGGAGGGAAGACTATGTAAAGAAGGCATAGAGAGATAGAACTACTGAAGGTTTTGTAGAGCTCTTCCAGGTGGGCATTGAGTAAGTGCAAGGAGTGCACGAGAATAACTCTATTTTGAGTTCAAAGATAAGAGAAGTGTCGAAGGAAGACACTTACATAGTTGTTGGAATACTCTGGATGAAAGCCTATGCAAGGAGTGCACTAGGCCAACACTTGGATGAAGTGTTGAAATATAGCCATCAAAAGGCTAGTCAGAGCACAAGAGTGTGCAGAGGAGCGAACTATTTCAAGTTTGAAAGCTTGGGAGAGATAGTGTTTCTAGAATGTAGGTGAGACCCAAAGTTGCAAGGTTTGTAGGAGATAAACTGAAGGCCGATACCTTTGAAACACTGAAATATTACAAGTCAGGAAGAAATCGCAATCTTAGGAGGAGGAGCACAACATCTGTAGGTCAACTACAGAGGATAAGATTTGGACCATCAAATCTCATGTCCAGACACACATAAGAGTGCACAGGATGAGAACATATATCAGTCATCATATTTGAGCACGTGGACCAACAACTATTGGATTCAAAGGAACGTGCACAAGGTTTAACCATTTAGAGTTGAACAGGAGTGTGGACATCATGAAAGACGAACTCATGAAAAGATCCCATTCGTTAATCGAGGAGAGATCTGGATCGTTGATTGTCTAGGAAGAATATCGACATTTTGGGGATTGAAAGACCTGAGGAGCGAATTCTTTCAACTTCATGAAACGTGAAGTACTGAAATCATTAGGACCATCCATTATCAGAGAACAGGTGGTAGTAGATCAACATTTCACTGACTCGTGACTCAAAGGAGTCAAAGGTGGAGTCCTGAGAACTAGCGAAACATGAAATAGTGAATTGATCTGAGCCGTTAGATCCAGAGGAGCATGAGCCATAAGATTTGGGGCACTCCGAAATATCAAAATTTCAGGGATTAGGACAACGGAAGTGGAAATTATTTTGACTTCGTGATACATGAAATTGCGAAATCTCGATACGCAAAACCCCGACGCGATCTGAGCCGTCAGATAATGGAAGAATCAGGATCGTCATATGGGAAGCTCCGAAAGTTCATCATTTTGGGATTTGAGAATGTGAAGGAGGTGGTGACATGGAGGTCAGAAGTCACAAAATCCTGACATCATTGGAATCGTCCATTGCAAGGGACACGTGGTGAGAGATCAACATTTCACTGACTCACAGGAGGGGGAAGTCAAAAGGGAGAATCATGAAAATTCATGATACGTGATGTCATGATTGGATCTGAGATGTTAGATCAAGGAAGGATCTGAGCCATCAAATATGAAGCATCGGGAATTCCCGATACGCGAAATCCTGACGTGATCTGAACCATCAGATCGTTGAAGAATCGGGATCGTTGACCTGTAGCGAGGAGATATAGGCATTTCAGATATCAGGAGAAGGGAGGTGTGTGACCCTCCAACTTCGTGAAACGTGAAGTCTCGATAAGCACTTTAGGTTGAGCCAAGGGCATAGCCCAGGGTCATATGAAGGAAGGGGCTACTAAAGAGGAGCTAGTGCCCATAAATTGAGAAGAAACCAGAACGCACAGAGACAGAAGACGAGGGTCTCATATGACCTATGCATTGGGGGAAAGAACATGTGTAAGTGGGTTTGGGGTCTAGGAGAGACCCAAAGAGTCAATCAGAATTAATTTCTTGATCGATCCTAGACCAGGAGGTCGCGCAACCCTTAGGAGAGAAGGGGGGTCTGCATCAAGTGGTATCAGAGAACTGATTTTAAATTTCTATAGCAGAGAGTAGATAAAGAAAATACTTTGATACGCACCATCAAGTGGTATCAGAGATGATTTTTGTTTGTAGATTTCAGGTGAAGGATATAGGGAAGACAGTATGACTACATCAAATGGTGTCAAAAGCTGAAGTTCACTTGTGGATAGCAGGTGAAGGAAGATAGAGTACTAATGCTTTGTAAATAGGGTTGCAAGGTGTTCAGAAAATAGTAGATATCCAGGAGGGCTAAAGACAGAGAAGGATGGCTAATGAAGGCCATCAGCGTGGTCAAAGAGGAGACCTCTAGCAGAAGAGTAAAGAAAAAATTGACAAGGAGCTCGTTGAAATAACAATAAGAATGGAACAACTGACATTGAATATGCAATAGGAGGAGAAGGTACGCTGGAGGTACAAATGGCCTCTCAGAAGGAAATCCAAATGGACTGTTCAAAAGTTGTTGGCTAGGAAACAACAACAAGAGTTGAGGAAGTGAATGAGGTATGCTGAAAACCTCAGTGACACAGAGCTAGTTTGTATTTGTGAGCCATAAGTTGGAGAAACCCTCAGTGATGAGGGAGGGAGATCGGTTTCAGGTCTCATGAACTTCCAGGAGGGAAGAGATGGATTTTCATATTGCTAGGTAGGCAATGAAATGAGATCATCGGAGGATCTCATAGACTATCAAGGGGACAGTTGTGGAAATTCATATTTCCAAGTGGGCAATGATATGATATTAGCAGAAGATCTCATATACTTCCAAGTGGGCAGAAATGGACTTTCGAGTTTCCAGGTGGGCAATATAATGAGACTAGGTGGAGGTATCGAATACTGCTAGAGAAACAATGTCGAAATTTTAGATTACCAAGTGGGAAATTAGATGGGATCAGTTGATCTCATAGACTGCCACATGGGCTGTAGAAAATTCCTAGGCTTCCACGTGGGTAGGAGAGAAGTCCCAATTTTCCAGGTAAGCAAGGGAGAAGAAATGAGCTCAGTTGAGATGTCTTCTTCCAAAAAACACATTTTTAAGATGAGTTTTCAGGCTACCTATGTTACAGGGTGAGAAAATCCCTCATTCTCACAGGCCACCCACACTTAGGGTGTGAACTGTTCGCAGTCTTCTCTATAGGTAGGGTGTGAACCTATTTTTAAGCTTGAGGAAGAGAAGAGGTCAAGAAGGTTCTAGAAGGGGATCTTCTAGAAAAAGAGTTGGCATTCATATGGTTGGAATCCTACTGACTTCTCAGATTTGGTGGGATCATTCTCATCCATGTAACCATCCCTCCTTCTCCTATATATTGATAAGTTTCTCATGGAAAAGGTTAAGCAAGATTGAATGAAGAATTGGTGAAAGGATTGTGTGAAGAACTCTGCTTGGACAGAAGCTTGAAGACTCTTCTGGTCTATCAAGTTGTATTGGATATTCTTCATGCAAATACAGAGCAACTGTGTGTGTTGGAACCAAGGGTCACTGAAAGGAAGCTTGCGACATCAAGGCGATCCGGTTGTATCTTCTACTTTCATTTAATATAATACAACGACATGTCCCTTTCCCATAAAATTACTCTTATGTTATTGTGTAATTCCTTGATCATATGCATAGGTTGACATTGAATATACTTTGCTATCTTCACTTTGGTTGGCTTGTGTTGTCTTGGACCCGATTTCACAAGAGCCCCGAAGCGAAGCGGGAACAATAGAGACCTAAGGAAGCGATATAAAGGTATGTCACTCATTCATTCTTAGTAGTAGATTCAATGATTACAACTTAGGGAAATAGTCGTGTCCTGTCCTATTTTGCTCTAGATCCAGGTGGATCTAAGGAGATCTGTTAGTTTCCACACCTACCAATTTATCTGATAACAAAATTGGCAACTCCACTGGGGAGACCACCCATTTTGATGGTTTTTTCTTGTCCATTTTCTCTAGACCTAACTTTTTTCATTCCCAATCAATCTCTGAGTCTTGAGGGGACCCTCACAAACTCCCTAGATCCAGAAGTTCCCTCAAAAGTTCTGCCATTTTTCCAAGATTTTCTTGATGACAGACCTTCTTGCACTGCACCTCTCTGTAGTCTGTGAGAATAACTGAGGTTCACACCCCAATGTTTAGTTTAGTTCAAACTTCTTGCACCCTGCCTGTGTCTAGCCTGTGAGAATACTTAATTCCCACGCTGTACTCCACTGCCAGCCTGCGAACTCACTTGTAAAAAATTTGGATTAAGTCTTTTGTGTCCTTAGATGCCCATATGTGTTTGTGTGTCTAGAAAGAAATTTTATGGCCAGTGATTGAATGTTTCTTGACTTTAAATCTTGTGAATGATTGGTTTTTGGAAATCGAAAGCTCTTCTTGATCATTTTTTCTCAATTTTTACCTCTTGACCTTTTCTTAACAACGGTATAATATCTGGTTTAGAAATATGAGTGTTTGTTTGGTCGGGAGCCTTTGATTGGATTAAAAATTGAGATTAATTATGCTTTTCAATTGCTTATTACTCGGAAAATTGTTACCCATGTGCATTTGAAGAGATTGGTCTTCTTAGTTTGTTATTTTTGTCTTCATTGAAAGATCGAGTTGGGTGTTGTTGTGTATTTTGTTTTCGTTGGTTGCTTACTTTTTCTTAGTTCCATCCTTGTTGCTTGGTTTCTAATAAAAATTAAAGACATTTTTCTTTTTTTAAGAAATTTTTTATTCGAAAATATTGGCATTCGAGTATTGAAAGAGAACGAATAGGGAATTTTCATTGTTCATGGTTGTTTGATACTACATTTCAGAGAAGATCATACATCATAGTTCACATTGTTCCAGAAAACTCCTCTTTCCTTCCTGTAAATAGGATTCATTGAACAAAAATTTGTATCATTCATTCCTATTTATGCATTGTTGGGTCAAAGTCTCACATACCATCGGTTTCATTTCCATCTCCTTTTGAGTAACAACAACCTTTAATAATATTGCACAATTTTAAAATTCAACTAGTAACTTTTTCTAAGGCTCTTTTACACCAACATTAGCTAGGATGGAGCTTTGGAATAGGCAGTGAGACACACTCTCCAAAGCAAAAAATGCACAATAGTATCTTGTGATAAGGAGTGTCAAATTCCATTTGCATAATTTTGTCCTGGGAAGCCCTTCTCACACAAGGGTCAAACCTGAGGTCGCATTGAGATTGACAGAGTTACTCAACCCGATTTATTGATATCGGTGTAGAGATTGCATGTATTACGGGGGTCGGTTGAAGGTATACCCACAATGATGAGTGGAAGCCTCTCAAGATGATTTTGGGCTAGATACCCTGCCCTTGCATGTGGATTGAACTGTTGACTGTTCCCTTAGGCATCATTGTTGTTGGTGGTAACCTTAGTAGCCTATCTTCTTACGGTCTTACACAAGGTGACTGTGAAGGGGTAATTCTTCACGATACCTAGAATTGACATTGGTCAGACTCACTCAGGCTCCTTGGAGGGTATACCCATGATTGTGTGTGGGAGCTTGCACCAGGGTGTAAGTCCATTAAGAAAGTCGTCAACGTAAATTTTCCACCCTAGCCCAACCCCTCCTTGTCTCGTCATCGCGACGTTGGATTTCATCACCAACTAGTGACTTTGGAATTGGAAGGTCTTGTTTTCTTGGTTTTGCTTCTTAGATTTTACTAGCACGTGTTGTTTGTTTACCCAAGGTGGCCATAGAATTTCTTTCCTAAAATTCTAACTCAATCACAATTGATCCTCCATGCCATTCACGTAGAATGCAAGGCATACCCCCAGAAGATATGTAAGGTTCTCAACCCTTTCCTACCAACTCACCGAAGGGCTCTCCTCAATAGAGTGAAGTCCAAGACGTTGCCACTCCACCAATGGAAAGAACTAACTCTTTAGAATGGTTTCAAATTACCAATTTTCGAGAGGACTTCCAACTTCCTCCCCACTCTGAGAGATGTATTGTTTGAGTGAATTCTTCCAGAGATATAGTTGTTCAGTCTTCTGGATCACCAACCGAACCTTTCATAGGATCTGAGGGTCAAGATCCTTTTTGGACTACTGGCATTTTTAGGCAGGATCTATTTGGCTCAGGATCATGCATTGATATCATCGTCGCACCTGAGCTACCTGAAACATCTGATCCAAATGCAGTACCTTTCACTACTGCCTATTATTTTCCTGGTACAGACGCTCCGCCGGCTAACCACATCTTGACTATCCCTCTACAAATGGTCCATTACATAATGGTCCCAGATACTACGAGTCCTCACACTGGGACTACAACGACTAGCCAAGCCCCCATTAACACATCGCTTTCACCTAGATTCACCCCAACCCTTCCACCCAGATATCATGCGTTGAATGCTTCTATTCCCGCTCCTACACAAATCTCATCCAGGACTCCTGGCGTTTCCACTTCTTCTGGGCACCATCTCGTTCCCAATTTTATTCCAACACTTCCTCGACCCCCTTCCAAAGGACCTCTTCCATCCTCTATCGGTGGCACTGACCCTAGTGGCACCATCCCATATTTCACACCTAATTACCAGATTCCTATTGGTGGACAATTTCACCAAGGAGGCCAAACCCAACCCCCTTTTGTAGGACAAATCCCAACTGGGACGCAACCCCTGATTGGAGGGAAACCCCCACCAACCCCACCTTATGGACAAAACATACCTTGATCCCTGGCCCAGTATTAAAATTATCTTATACAACATAATCCTCACTCGACTGGGGGGAAACAACCTCAAGATATCTCTGTCATACCCCCTAGCATGGGCCAACCATATCCAGGCACGTCTAATCCTATTTGGGGCTCAAACTCTCAACCCCACGCCCTTTTTCAAGGGTACAACCCTATGACTTACTTGCCTCCATAGCAACCATCGAATTTTCCTCGATCTTCGCATTATATGAAAACTGGTTATGGTCCCATTGGTCTACCGATGGGACTCCCTCCCCGAAGTCACTAGTACCCACATGTGAATAGATAGTTACCCTTCTTAGCCACCCTAGACCTCCCTGATCTTTCGAAGATTTTAAATGATCCGATTCATAACTCTCCTCAATGGCCTGCCATACCATCCAAACTACCATCCAACATCCCTAAATTCAATGGTAAACTGGGAGAGGATCCGAACAATCATTTAATGACTTTTCACCTTTGGTGCTCATCCAACTCCTTGATGGATGACCCTATTCGTTTACGCCTTTTTCAGCGAACCCTCACGGGTTCCTCCACAAAGTGGTATATAGAATTACCATGAGGCTTCTTCATCGACTTCAACACCCTTGCTATGGCTTTCCTTACCCACTACCAGTTACCAATCCGCTACAAAATGGGAACCAAGATTTTGAGTTCTTTCAAACAAACCAAAGCCACTCATATCTTTGATCACATTCATGAGTGGAAATGGAGATGATGTCTCATCAAACTCAAACTTCCTGATTAGTTGTTGGCAGAGTGGTTCAGGAAATCATTCGTGAATGACATCACTCATGACATCGCCATGGGTGGAGTTGTCACGGAAGAACAGACAATCAGTTGTGCTCAATACCTCAACCTCATTTATTCACAAATGGGGACTCTTTATGACTTACTCCCTAACAAACATCGTCCTTCTACTTCCACTACTTCAACTACTCCTGCTACTTCTCATGCAGTTTATGGTGTGATTGACACTTTCCATGCCCAACCTCATTCCATCCAAACCTATAGAAACAACCCCAAACCTAGTTCTTCTAATGTTCAAAATGCTCCGTCTCCTACCCCTCCCACCGACAAGACTTCTGAGGTAAAATCTATTCAATCTACCCCTGCCGAAAAAAATAAATCCAAAAAGGGAAAGGGTAAGAATAAGGAGGATAAAAATAATCCGCAATATAAGAAAACCAAAACACCACCTGTTGATGATAGGGATAAGCGCAAACCCATATACCCTTGTCTTATCTGTGGTGATGATCACTACACTAAGGATTGTCCACAACGAGCCGAGGTTACTAATTTCCTTCAAGGGACCAAAAAACCCCCCACTCCAACTGTATTTTCACAACCCTTCCCCTCTCAACAACAGGCCCAATTGGTCATTCATGACCAACCTTCCCCCTTCAATACATCCTATGTCTTAATGTGTACAGGTGATTCAAAGCAGAATGACATCACACTTACCACTCGAGCCAAAGATTATTCTTCCTCCAAAGCGAAGGTTGATTCAATACCTCCTTCGTTGGTCCAACCATCTCCCACGACTCCACCTACCAATGGTCCTCTTCATATCGAACGACCGAGCCTAGATACAGTCTTTCACCCTCCTCCAAAGGGTGTTGTTCAAAAATCGACTTTCAATCCTCATGCACGTGCTTCCCAGAACTACAGTATTGTCGAAGATCTATCCCAAGCACCATCCGCGATGTCATCCCTTGAAGTTCTTTAGAGTTGTCCTATACAATGGAGGGCACTGTTGAAATATATTTTTGGGATCGACCCTACAGATACAAATTTAATAATTTTTTACTTGGAATACCACATTCCAAGGTTACCCCCTCAACTCGCATTCCAAATACAAGTTATTGTCTCCGACAAAAACATTTGTAGAACAATTATTGATGAGGGTGCCTCGACGTGTGTCATGTCTATTACCTGCTGGAAAGCCATCGGCTCTCCTCCTTTGAATGAATCCCACAACATGCTCAAAGCCTTAAATGGCTCTGTTTTTAAGCCTTATAGTGTCCTCCCTTCGTTTCCTATTACGTTATAAAGAAAAATGGTCAACGTTGAAGTGGAGGTCTTCGACGCTCCTCTCGATTACAACCTTTTACTTGGTCGTAGCTGGATCGATTCCATGCTTGTAGTTGTGTCCACTCTTTTCCATGTCATGTGTTTCCCACATCACAGAAAAGTAGTTACCATAGACCAATTGGCCTTCTTTCACTCTAATGCACATACCGACAACATACCTTTCATTGAAAACCCCCCCCCTGGATATGAGAACATCAATGTGGGTATTCTTAAAGATTCCTCTTTGATGGGTACTTTCCCCATTCCACCACCCGATGTTCCACATCCATTTTTCACCTCGATCAACATGATCTCCACCTCTGTTCATGGAACCTCTACGGCTTATGACCCATGGATGGTACCCAACCCTGACGATCATCTTCGATATAGCGATGAAATTCCTTTAAGTCCGGTCGAATCCACTTATCAAGCCATTCAATCGGCAACCCATTCTACCCCCTCTCTTGGTGATTTATCTCCTGATCCATTCTGCATCATTTTTCCCATGGACGAGATGATTATGTCTGTCATGTCCATGGAAGATACCCCTTGGGATGATGGACATCATCATTCCATCCTCTTCCTGGAAAAACACACCATCGAGGGTTACCAACGGATCTTGACCTCATCGACCGTTGTCGTCATTTCTACCATTCCCGAATCTACACATGATATGTTCTATGAAGGGAACTTAAGTAATATATCACCCACCATCCCCCTAGACATATCCATAAAACCTGGAGTTGTCGAAAATGTGCATATCAAAGCTTTTTGTTCCCATGACGAAGTTATCACCTACAAGTCTCTTTTACAAGAATTTCGTGACGTCTTTGCATGGAGCTATGAAGAAATGCCAGGGATTAACCTTGACATTGTGGCACATGAGATTAAGAAATACTCGGGCACTAAACCTGTCCGGAAATGACTTCGTTTGGTCCACCCATGTAAAGAAGCCGCTATTAAGCTTGAAGTTGAGAAACTTCTCAAAGCTGGCTTTATTTACCCTATGGCTCTAACTGACTGGGTTTCCAATCTTGTTTTGATTGACAAGAAACAAGGCACAATCCGCGTGTGCATTGATTATAAGGACATTAACAAAGCTTGTCCTAAAGACAACTTTCCTACCCCCTTCATTGACCAGATCGTCGACGATTGTACCAAAAGTGAAATATTCTCTCTGATGGATGGTTTCTCCAGATATAATCAAATCAATATCGTACCCACGGACCAACACAAGACCGCTTTAATTTGTCCTTGGGGCACTTTCACCTACCGAAAACTTCCATTCAGTTTAAAGAATGTCGATGCAAGTTTTCAATGTGCTATGTCTTACACCTTCCATGATATAAAGCACATTGTGCAGCCATATCTCAATGACTTACCAGCTCATTCCATGCATTGTGTAGATCATCCAATACACCTCCGTGCCATTTTTCTTCGATGTCGGTTTTACCACATACGCTTGAATCCCCACAAATTTGTTTTTTGCATAGAATCTGGCCGACTTATGGGCTTTATTGTTTCACTTCAAGGGATCTGGGTAGATCCTTTTAAGGTTGAGGTAATTCTCAATCTCCCTCCTCCATCAAAACTTCGCCAGTTACAAATTTTGCAAGGGAAGGCAAACTTTCTTCATCGTTTCATCCCGGACTATGCTGAGCTAACTCTTGGATTTACACGACTTCTCAAGAAAGGTTCTAAGTTCATATGGGATACCACTACCAACAAAGCTTTCGAATCTTTGAAACTATCTTTGACACATACCCCACTACTCTTCCCACCTGATTACAGTCGAGATTATTTCCTTTACCTCGCAGCCTCGGACTATACCATCCCTATGGTTCTCATCCAAGAGGATGATTCTCATGATGATCATGCCATCTATTACTTGAGTCGGAATCTCATGACTACCAAAACCAAGTATTTACATGTTTAAAAACTGGCCTTGGCACCCGTCCAAGATGTTCAACGTTTCTGACACTATATCCTTTCTCGGAAGACTACGGTAATTTCTAACTGAAACCCTATGCAACACATTCTTACACGTCAATTTCTAGGGGGAAAATACTCCAAATGGATCATAATACTCCAGGAGTTTGACTTAGAATTCGAACGCTCTAAGTCCAAGAAATCCTTAGTGTTTTCCGAGTTGATATGCGACCTTCCCTACTCTGAGATGGAAAATGTAGCAACAGATTCATTACCTGATGAATCCCTTTTCCTGATTAGTTCTGATGACCCTTGGTACAGAGATATCATCATATATCTCTAGACCCAGACTTTTTGGCCCAATTTTTCTAGCACTGACAGCTGTCAAATATGCTACCAAGCCCATCAGTATACTATCCTCGGTGATACTTTTTATCGTCGTGGGATTGAATCTATTTTTTGACACTGCATCACATTTGACGAAGATGAGAAAACCCTAAATGACTGCCATTATGGAGCCTATGGTGATCACATGTCTGGAAATAATACTGCCCAGAAGATCTTATGAGAAGGGTATTTTTGGCCTTCTTTATTCAACGATTGTATAATTGTTGTACAAAAATGCCACGCTTGACAAACCTACAACAATAAAATACGATCACACCCTGCTCCTCTACACCCTGTGGTCTTCGTTGGTCCTTTTACGACATGGGGTATTGATTTCATGACATGTCACCCTCACTCGATCGAGGGGCATGGTTACATTATTGTAGCCATAGATTATTTTATGAAATGGGCTGAGGCGATGCCAACATTCGACAATACTGGAAGGACTGCAACATTATTTATATTCAATCACATCATTGTACGGTTTGGTGTTCCTCAAGATATCATTATTGACCACGGTAGCCACTTTAGAAACTTCATGATGTCTGAACTCATTGAAAAGTTGGGTCTTCGCCATGAAAACTCAACACTCTATTACCCACAAGCCAATGGCCAAGTTGAAGCAATAAACAAAATCCTCATTACCATGCTTCAATGAATGATAGGGATTCACAAAATGAGTTGGCACATGATGTTGTTTTCAACATTGTGGGCTTACCGGACATTCGTTAAGTCTACTACTAGGTTTACACCATTCCAATTAGTCTATGGTCTAGAATCCATCTTATCGATTAAATGTGAGATACCATCCCTAGAACTAGCCATCAAACTTCTCCTAAACACTTCTGTCAAAGAAGAACATCTGTTGTATCTCATGCAATTAGACGAAATCTCTCGTGATTCCACCCTAGTTATAGAAGCCTAGAAGAAACGCGTGAAAGCCTAATATGACAAACATGTCAAGCCACGTGTTTTCTCTAAAGGTGATCTGGTTCTCCTTTACGAACAAGATCAGGATATTCTAGGAGCCATAAAATTTGAAGCTATGTGGCGAGGTCCTTATATCGTCAGACGAGTTTTGGAGAAAGGAGCTTACGAGTTAGTGGACTATGACAATATCCCTTTAAGTGAACCCAGAAATGGGTTGTACTTAAATAAGTACTATGCTTAAGATCACCTATGCATGAGTTCTTGTATTTTGTTACATCATACTTTTTGTGTTCTTTTTCATTATTTGGGTCTCTTCCCTCGACTGCTTATCTTGCATTGTGCTTGGTTTCTAGATGTCGGAGTTTTCGTCACCCCACATTAGCTTCGCTGATGGCGCTAGCTGTAGTACTCGGAACCTTGCTTCTGTTGCATGGGCAATTTACGCCCCTACAAGAGAACTTATCAGTCTACGAGGTGTGTGCCTCGATCGTGCGACCAACAATATTGCAGAATATAGCGCCATCATAGAATTGTTGATTGATGCTATTTCGCTTGGTATCCACCACCTGGTTATACAAATCTATTCGCAGCTAGTAGTACTATAGTTAAGTAACGTCTATGCTATCCAAAGTCCTACTTTATTACGGGTATATTTACAAATTCGCCTCTTGGAACGTTATTTTGATTATATCGAATATCATCACATTCCTAGATGTCTAAATACATTGACTGATGCATTAGCTAACTATGTGTTAGATAGACATTTGGGACATTTATGAACCAATCACACATCACATGTATAACACGACACAAAATAAGCTAGTAGAAGCCGTATATATGTATATAATGATCGAAAGTTTTTCCAATTTTTTTTTGTCCAAGGATCAAAATCTCAAAATACGAAGCCCATATCTTCTACAAAGTAGCGTCATGGATGACGCTCATGATAACACACAACTACTCGGGCCACCCTACAAAGCAGTTGACTGATAGACTCGGACACACCCATAGTATGGTGCTAGTAACATCTAGGGATCTCCCCAATAACAATATCTGGGATGTCCGCGGTCAATCCCTCCAAGTTTTGTTCCACTACCTTGTAGTCTTCGGCATCCCATCTCGCCACTGGAGCTGCTTCTCCTCACCATTGAATGGGAGACATTCCTGGAGGTTGATATGGCCCCACATCTGTGTCATCAAAGAGAGATTTTTTGATTATCTCTTGGATAAACATAAAAACATTTCATATGATAAAATTTACAAAAAAATTTAAAAATAACAAAATGTGTACTTCTTACCCAAGTCACCCCACTGAGAATCCTCAGGCAGGGGCAAATATGAATCCCCTCGAAAATCTAAACCAGCATATGTGTATTCGTCAATCATCAGCATCTGGGGCCTCAACCAGTCGAAAAATGAATCATTGTACTTGATTATGGGCCCTGCTACGTGTTGAGCCATGAGGTTGCACCACCTTAGCATCCTAGGATCCTGTGGAGCCAATAAGCCCCAATCAACCTGTATTTGCAGTAGTGGGACCCTCTCGAGGAATAATGACACCAAAAGTGATCCATACCCAACATTATTCAAGTCACCCTTTCTGCACTTTGTCAATTGTCTCTTCATACTGTGGAGAATTGCATCTGACCAGTTGAAGACTCGAGGCTCTGTGCACTCTATGGCGTATTGGAAATAGCTCTGGAGAGCCATGTGTGGAGTTGCGCTCCCATCCATGCATGCAATAGTGAAAAAGATGGTTTGTAGGGTCAAATCCTGGACCCCCCAAATGGAAACCTTACCCTTGCTCCTCTCTGCCTCGGGAACATAATACTGGCGACAATACTCACTCATAGAGAGCCCTCCGCCTCTGCCTTCGGTCAAAGTAGCATGGTATCCACATCATGAAAACCCTGTTAGAAAATAGATATCCTCGATATCTAGGGTCAACGTATGGACTCCCACATGAAATAATTGTTGGTCCGCATCCCACATATGGACCAGGTATTCCAACAACCTGAGTTGGTCTCTCATGCCCGAAATCCTGAAGAATTTCAATATCCCACAGTCCTAGAGGGCAGCGAATGTACCCAGGTCATTCTCGGCAATAGCATCATCCTCCTCATGTTCCCTTTCTCTCCATTCTAGCATTGCGATGGTCAAACAACTGCAAAAGAGCCATGAGAGGGGAGTCAGAAACCTGTTTTAAGCTCTTGCATATTTTTTATTGAGCAAAACCAAACTTTGAAATCCATTTTTCGGCCCCCGTAGGTGGCCCTTTTGCACAGTGCGAGATTCTCCCAGGTGCCATGAAGTCCATCTGCGAGAATCCTCGATTCTCGCAGGTCCTGCAAGGCTCACCTGCGAGAATGCTTGAGCGCATGGTGTGACCCTAAAATGGACCTAAAACCCTGAAAATTGCCAACAAAAACTAAAAATAAACCATGGAAAAGTTGAAATATCAAGAGCTTACCTCGTTGGTTGAAACGGTTCGACAAATGATCGCTTGTGCCTCTCACAATCAAGAAAATAAATTTGGGGGAAAACGAGGTATTTTGGATTGGCAAAATCACAATGAAATGGTAAAAATCCCTTTTTACCCATATTTATTCACTTTTTACTATTTTTATTGATTTTTTATATTATTTTTATTACTTTGCTTATAGAGCCTAATGCCCTAATAGCCTTGCGAGTATGGATTTTTGAAGATATAGCAACTTTGAAGTCCGAACGAGGGGGTATGGGTGTTTTTTATTTTTGTCACATGTACGACTAATTTTATAGGGTTTTTGTAGGAAAAACCTTGAGCTCAGTGTTCGTTCATTCTCGTGCTCGAAAATAAATGAGAATGTAACCGAGTATACTTTTTCTTGTATTTTCATACTCATCATGGTAACATGAAAACAATGAACCTAAGGGAGTATCCTTTAAGCTCTTTTCACGCTCCATAAAAACGAAAAGATTGCCAAGCGATCTTGTTATTTTCACTCTCATTAAAGTAGTTGAAAAAACGTTCAATGGGTGATAGTTTATCACTTTTTCGGTCTCGTCGAACTCTTTTATGAAAAAGGAACTGGGAGAGTTATCTTTAAGTGTTTTTTAGACTCTCAAAACATGAACCCCCCCCACCCCCCCTGATTTTTCTATCCTTGGACTCGTTAAACAAACATCGAAAGACCCGCAATGGGACCGAACCACTCCTTCCTAGGGTTCGTTAAACATACTCTGAGGGACTCATCCAAATGATTTGCTTACATCGACAAGCATATGTTATCCTCCTCAATCTTGTGTAAAAATAAAGAGGTACTCGCCAGAGATGGTGGGGGGGATTTTGGGAAAGGGATATATTTTCGTATTCATATTAAAGGTAGCAAGCATCGCTCTTGAACATGACACCCCCTATTCGTCATTTGAATCCGGGTTGGAAAATTCATTTGTCTCTCGTTCGACTTGCTACAAGGTCATATCTTGGGTTGTCTTTGAGTTAGTTCTACCAAGTCCTTGGTCGTGTCGTTCATATGTTCAAGAGAAGTTCACACGAGCCCTCTATTGAGTCAGCCATCTGCAGTTGTCCATTCTTACTATGTCAGCCTTCCCTGTGTCCATTTTGACTTGTATTCATACTTTGTTTCATCCTCAAAATATGTTACTTATTTCATGTCAATGATGGGGGATACATCAAGGCCCTCCTGCGACGAGTCTTATTCCGTCGAATCTGACTCATTATCTGGAAATGAGACTTAGAAATCATTTAGTACCTTAGAACCTGCATGCCATAATGGCAGGTCTCTTCTCTTTCGACAAGGGTTTAACATCATTGGTCCCTAATCGAAATATTCCTCCGAGTGCTCGACTTCATCTCATTCATTCACATTCGTTCGGATTGTACTTCGGTACCTTGGGAGTCATTAACATCAATGATGATTTCCCTCGCACTTGTTAACAGTTTTCATCAATGACTGGTAATCAAGTGGTTTCTACCATGTTCAACTTTAACACATGTAATCACATGGCTAGATTCGCATTTTCAGGTGATGGGATTGAAGACCGTGGGTCTCATATTTTTTATCTAGGCTACAATGGAGTATGTATGATTTGTATCGACACATAGTTCCACTTTGTATGTCATGTGGCTATGTCGTCTTAGTTCACGTCTTCTCGCATAGATCCACAGTGTATTCCTGGTGGCTATGTAGCATTTTGATGACATGGATCCATGGTGTATGATTGGTGGCCATGACCTACATTTATGATTCCATTCATTTTTGATCTGAGCATGGGAATGCCTACCTCAGAACTAGTATTAGATTCTGCAGATGCTTGGTTGTTTACAGGTTTCTGATTAGGTGCACTCCTAGTTTTTGTCACACACATGCAGTTTACAAAGTATTTCGGTTGTCACAGATTCTAGCCTCATACTTTGGGGGGAATTTTTTTACACATGATTTTGGTCACTCTGGTGATGTCTCTACAAGTGATGTATTCAAGTTCCCACAAGGACTTTTTGCTTGAGAAAAGTGACTGTTGTCTTCTTCCAAAAGACACATTGTTAAGATGAGTTCGCAGGCTACCTATGTTACAGACTGTGAAAATCCCTCATTCTCGCAGGCCACCCACACTTAGGGTGTGAAATATTCATAGTCTGCTCTATAGGTAGGGTGCGAACCTGTTTTTAAGCTTGAAGAAGAGAAGAGGTCACAAAGGTTCTAGAAGGGGATCTTCTAGAAAATGAGTTGGAATTCATATGGTTGGCATCCTAATGACTTCTCAGATTTGGTGGGATCATCCTCATCCATGTAACCATCCCTCCTTCTCCTATATATTGATAGTTTTCTCATGGAAAAGGTTAAGCAAGATTGAATGAAGAATTGGTGAAAGGATTGTGTGAAGAACTCTGCTTGGACAGAAGCTTGAAGACTCTATCTGGTCTATCAAGTTGTATTGGATCTTCTTCATGCAAATATAGAGCAAGTGTGCATGTTGGAACCAAGGGTCACTGAAAGGAAGCTTGCAAAATCAAGGCGATCTGATTGTATCTTTTACTTTCATTTAATATAATACAACGTCATGTCCCTTTCCCATAAAATCGCTCTTACTTTATTGTGTAACTCCTTGATCATATGCATAGGTTGACAATGAATATACTTTGCTATCTTCACTTTGGTTGGGTTGTGTTGTCTTGGACCTGATTTCACAAGAGCCTCAGAGTGAAGTGGGAACAACAGAGACCTAAGGAAGTGATATAAAGGTATGTCACTCATTCCTTCTTAGTAGTATATTCAATGATTACAACTTAGGGAAAGAGTCATGTCCTATCCTGTTTTTTTCTAGATCCAGGTGGATCTAGGGAGATATGTTAGTGTCCACACCTACTGATTTATCCAATAAAAATCCTTCCATAGCAGCAGGGAAGGAACAACAACATCATAGTTGGAGAGGAGAAAGAGGAATCCTTCAAGGAATATTTTGGGATCCAGGAGGATTTCAAAACTGGAGAAGAGGAGCTCATGTTTTTCCTAGAAGAGAAGTATGATGCAGGAGCATCACTCCACCTCATCACATGCGTCATCACGTGAACACGCAAAGACACAATGGAGAAAGGGAGAGGGACCGACCCTCCCATTTTTAAATTTGAAATAATCCTATATGTATTATTTTTGTCTTGTAAGGCTGATAAATGTCAGGCCATTCCTTTGTACAGGTAGTGGATAGGGTTTCCTTAAATGTTTATCTGTAGTAGGCCTAGGTTCTAGTTAGGTATGGATAGACATTTAGGGAATGTAGTCATAGAGGTATGGTGTCATATCTAAGATAGCAATGGCACTAAGGCGGTGAAGAGGATAAGCTTGTAGGAGCCCTCGTTTTGTAAAAAGGAGGAGAATTAGGAGAATTAAGATATGGAAAAGAGAGATATCAGGTAGGGAGAGAGAGGCCTTAGGAGGTCTTAGAATTTGTGAGAGAGATCTTGAGAGAACTAAGACTTTGTTACAATCCATATTTTGTAAACATCTGTATATACAGACAGAGATAATAGAAAAGTCATTTTCCCTGCATATTGTTGTTCATGTGTTTATGTATTTCATGAATGAATATTGTAGATGTATGATAAGTTTCATTTTTTTTTTTTTTTATGTCTGGAGGAATCAACAACTAGTTGGGCACGTGCTCGCGTTACACATGGCCGTGTTATCCAACCACTACCACTATAACCTCCAGGTGTGCCCACAATGCCCCTTACATGGCACACAAGGTAAGTTGGGGGGAGTTGAACTTGAAACCTCATGGAACTTCATTTTCATGGCACTTGCCAATTGAGCTGCCCCCCCAAGGGCGTATGATAAGTTTCATTTACAGTAGGAAGATATATTCCTTTATCTTTGTTTGAGCTATCTTATATCGTTCTGGGTTATTTAGGTTGTGTAAGGAGTGCACAACAGAATGTTGGAAGTTCTGTAGCCAGCGCAAAGAGTGTGCATCTAAATATATCTGTTGAGTTCAGGAGAGAACGTGTCGTGAGGGAACACAAGGATAGTTTGCAGACTCAACAGAAGCCTTAGAGTTACTGAATACTCTGCAGGGAATACTGTGTAGAGAAGGCCCAGAGAGACAGAACTACTGAAGGTTCTATAGAGATCTGCGAGGTGTTCATCGAGCAAGTGCAAGGAGTGCATGAGAAGAACTCAATTTCAGAGATAAGAGAAGTGTCAAAGGAAGACACTTACAAAGTTGTTGAAATACTCTGGATGAAGACCTGTGAAAGGAGTGCACTAGGCCAACACTTGGATGAAGCATTTAAATATAGCCATCATAAGGCTAGTCAGAGCACAAGGAGTGTGTAGTGGAGAGAATTGTTTCAGGTTCAAAAGCTCAAGAGAGATAGCGTTTCTAGAACACAGGCGAGACTCAAAGTTGCAAGGCTTGCAGGAGATAAATCGAAGGTCGACACCTTAGAAACACTGAAAATTCCAAGTCGAGAAGAAATCACAAGATCATGAGGAGGAGCACAACAATCATAGATCAACTACAGAGAAGATGATCTGTACCATCGAATCTCACGTCTAGACACCCAAAAGAGCATGTAGGAGGAGAACATATCTCAGCCGTCAAATCTGAGCACGTGGACCAACAACTGTTGGATCCAAAGGAATGTACCCGAGTTTTAACCCTTTAGAGTTTCATAGGAGTGTGGACATCGCAAAATGTGAACTCACAAAAAGATCCCAGTCGTTGATCGAGGAGAGATATGGACCGTTTATTGTCTAGGGAGAATATCAGCATTTTGGGGATCGAAAGACCTGAGGAGAGAAGTATTTAGACTTCATGAAATGAGAAGTCCCGAAATCATCAGGACCTTCCATCATCTGAGGACAGGTGGTAGAAGATCAACATTTCGCTGAATCATGACTCGAAGGAGTCAAAGGAGGATTCGTGAGAACTCGTGAAATGTGAAATCATGACTTGATCTGAGCCGTTAGATCTAGAGGAGCGCGAGTCGTCAAATTTGGGGTGCTCTGAAATATCGACATTTCGTAGATCGGGATAACGGAGGTGGAAATTATTTTGACTTCGTGATACACGAAATCGTGAAATCCCGATATGCAAAACCTAGACGCGATCTGAGCCCTGAGATCGTGGAAGCATCAGGACCATCATATGGGAAGCTCTGAAATTTCATCATTTCAGGAGTCGGGAATGTGAAGGAGGTGGTGAATTGGAGGTCGCAAGTCACGGAATCTCAACATCATCGAAACCATCCATCACAAGGGACACATGGTGAGAGATCAACATTTCGCTAACTCGTAGGAGGGGGAATTCAAAGGGGAGGATCATGAAAATTCGTGAAACATGAAATCAAGATTGGATCTGAGTCGTCAGATATAAAGAATTGGGAGTTCTCAATACATAAAATCCTAATGCGATATGAACCGTCAGATCGTGGAAGAATCGGGTTCGTTGATCTGTAGCGAGGAGATATCGACATTTCGGATATCAGGAGAAGGGAGGTGAGTGACCCTCCAACTTCGTGAAAATCAAAGTCCCGATAAGCAGTTGAGGTTGAGCCAAGGGCTCAGACCAGGGTAATATGAAGGAAGGGGCTAGTGAAGAGGATCTAGTTCCCATAAATTGAGAAGCGCCCAGAACACGCAAAGCCAGAAGATGAAGGTCTCATATGACCTGCGCATTCGGGGAAAAGACTGGTGTAAGCGAGTTTGGGGTCTAGTAGAGACCCAAAGAGTCAATCAGAATCAGTTTCTTGATCGATTCTAGACTGCGAGGTTGCACAACCCTTAGGAGAGAAGGGGGGTCTACATCAATTTTCTTGCTCATGATTGTAATCATTTCCAAAACTGAAATTGTCCTTTGTAATTATTGTAATCAGTTTCAGAAACTGAAACGTTTCATTTTTAAATCATTGTAATCGGTTTTAAACCAAAGGAACTCAAGTTGTATAAATATTAGGAGTTCCAAATGTGTTAAGTGTTGGTAGAAGTGCAAGGGCACAATTTTATCTGTTCGAAACTTGAATGTAATTTTCTGAAGTTGAATTGAATACACATGCATAAGTCTTGAAGTTTCCATGAAAAGATTCTAATGGTGGTGATATGAGTTTTGTCTCCTCTCTTTGTATGTATTTATTGTATTTATGATTTCATTTTCACTGTCTTCTATTTAAATTGGATATTCAAAGGCCCATAATTCATCTTGTGATGATCTCAGCTGAAGCAATTTAAACCGTGTTAAGTTCTTCTTAACTAATTTAGAATTCATTTATTTATTGCTTTGATGCAGTTATATGTTTTCTTTTCTTCCTACACTTTGCAAATGTACAAATTATGACTCAGATTTTTCATATCATTTAGAATTTATTCTCTGAAGAGTTCTATTGACTAGTCTTTGCTTCCATTTGTTTCAGAAGTTTGACTCCATAGCCCTAAGTGACCCTCCCCTTAATTGCCAGCAAAATTATAAAAAAATCCCTAAAACAACAAAATCTAGCCATTGATTATCAAAGAAATACCAATTGACAGGAGAGATCCCTCTCTAATATGAGCAGGCTAGTACCCAGCTCTAAAGTTGGTTTGTAGGTTACCTATGTCGTTTGTTTTATCAGTCGAACAAATTTACAGAGTGATAACAATGGTCAAGGAACAATATTACCCTGTTGGTAATTATGATGAACGGTACATGAGATAGACCATGTTGTGTCAAGAGAGGGGATAAGTAGTGTCGGAGTTCACCAATACCTTCAATACATTGGGCACCAAGATGGGTATCAAAGATTCTAAGTGGGTTTGGTTCTGAAATACCGTGGGGCTCTAGACAAGTACATAAAAATTGAAATTGAATTTTTGGACATCTCATTGTTGGGAGCTGCTTATCGATATGTTGTCAAAATCGAGCATAAATTTAGGCACCAAAACAAACGTGAGTTTGGGTATGCAAATATGCAATAATAAAAGTATGATAAAGATGACCCTAACACAAATCCTCCTGAAGCCCAGTCCAAGACACAAGAAAAGAAGGGTCATGGGAAGATGAAGAAGGAAAATGGAAAGTGGTGTGATTTCCACAAAATCCCATGGCACAACACCGATGAATGTTTCTCAAAAAAATCATTTGTGGTGGGGATCAAAGATAAAGTGTCAAACCTAGATTCAAAATCTAATTCAAAAAATAATGGGAGAAGACAGATCATCAACACAGAACCCACTTCTACTATCGTGACCAGAACAATTCAAATAGAAGAACCAACAGATCATGAAGAGGGGGAGTGCCTCTTCCATTCACATATGTGGGTGAAGGGGACCCTGCTACATTTTATTGGTTATAGAGGAATCCATAAGAACCTCATCTAAGAATAGGTCGTCAAACAGTTGGGATTGTCGAAAAAAGACACCCATAGTTGGACGAAAATACCAAGAACTCAATACCTTAATTGCAGACACCCACCTGAACTAGAAAAACATAAAGACTATCAATTCCAACCATAGCTCAATCAATTTATCTATTGAGATCCTCAAGGAACAATGTTCCCACATCAAAGACCTCAAAGACCTCAAACACCTCAAAGAAAAATTCATGGGCCATTCCCAGAATTATTCCTCTTCTAAAAAACCATCTTATTAGGATGGCCATGCCTCTTACCATTACCAAGGTCCTCATACTACTGTTACATGTAAAAATTACTTACTTTGATGATGTCTCATTTTCATTATTGCAAGTGTCTCACTTTTGTCATAAGTGTCACAAAAATCATACTTTCGTCGCGTCAGTGTCGCATCGTGAATGACATCATATGAACACTTGAGATGCCCTCTTAGACTAGTTAAAAGAAGGAATATCTTATTTGGCAAAGAGTACAAACTTTCACCTTGAAAAGATACCATGAAAAAGGAATTTATGGAGATCGACACTCCCCTGCCCACTTGCAAGGAGTGTTATTTCTCCTTTCCCTCTTATAAGGAAGCGCTGCAACGCTCTATGGCCTACTTTTATGGAGCGTCGAGCTGTTGAGAAAATCAAGGGAAAAATCCCCCTTATCTCTGAAGTCAGTTGAGAAGTATCCGAGTTAGTTTGGCTTGAATCCAAGTCCAAGGCTGGATCTAAGGGGAGTTCCACAACTGATGGAGAATGATCCTAAACTTATCCCAAGAATATCTAAGGTGGTTAAGCCTCTAAAATCCTATATAATGAGGCATCTTGATGGTGAAAGGGGGAGAATAATCAATGAAAAGTATTGTCATTTTGATTGTGGATCATTCGAGCAAGAGGTTGGACAAGGAGAGCTTGGTGAGGATACTATATCTACATCTACACTTTGTAAGAACCTTATTTTGTTCTCATTAATACATGTGCTTGGCCTGTTTCCTTCAATATTCTATACAATTGCATGAGCTTGTCTCTTTGGATGAATCTAGTTTTAAACTAATCATGGTAGAATAGGAAGTATGCTTTGTCTGCGTAGTTTATTGGATTGCAGGACTTGTTGAAAGGCTTCGGGATCAAGGCTCAACTTGGACTGAGAAAGGAAGAACATCGTAAAAAGGTACTCATACTCTCTTCCTCTTATCTATTGAATAGTTCAGCTATGTTTAAAGGAATGTCAGTGATCAAAGTTAGGACTTTTATGTCTTGGTCATAGGGGTTTAAGATCCAACAGGGAATTCAACTATCCACGGAGGAATTCTCCTACAACAGAAATTGGCGAATCCACTAGGGATCGACATTTGATTTGTATTTCCTTGGATTTTCACTACCCTTTTCCCACATTTTAAATCATTTTTACTGATTTTTCATGATCCAATACCTTTCTCCCATCTTCACTAGCAATTTCACCAATTGTTATGTATTCTGGGTGAGTTTTTTTGCATTTTTTGGCTCTTTTTTTGAGGTTATAGGAAGATCAACACTGTCCCCTAGGCCATGTTAGAGCACTAATCTATAATCAGCGCTTACCTACAATTATTTAGGGAGCACTGCATCATTTTGTGCCCTTGAGATAGGGAGCGTAGGTCTCCTTCTTGGAGGATTTGTTCCCTCTTCTGCTCAGATTTTTTTCAGCCTGTTTTGTGGAAGTATTTAACCCGACTTTGTATGTTGGTTTGTGAAGTTATTTAGGTTGATATTTGGTTCTTATAACTCCCTTTTGTATTTATTGGAGATTGAAACATTTTCAGAAATGTGAAATTTTCCTTTCTAGCTGCTTGTTTTGTTGGGACAATTTGAGTGATTTCTCTTTCTCCCTGTCTTTTCTTGGATTCTTCTATGCATCTTCTTGTACTCCTTGAATTTTTTTTAGTTGTTGAATCCTTGATTTATTTCTTGTTAGAAAATGTTTCTACTTGTTTTCATTCAGTTCTCATTGCTTTGAGTGCATGCTTTGTTTGAAACCTTTGTCGCTTCGTGTCTTTTGCATCTGCATATGACTCTTTCATCTAATTGAACATTGTGGAACATTGAAGGATTTGTATTTAATTTATTTATACATTAGAATCAAGAAAATAAGATAGTTGCATTCTTTATTTTGGGTAGGGAAACTAGCTTGCATTTGAAGTAGCGAAATTGCATGGTTTTTGGCATTTTGGGACATTGTGCATATGGAAATGATAAACGTTTTCTCCTTCTCATATTATAGATTTCATCGAAGTGAAATATTTTCATTCTCATTTCTTTGCAATGTTTAGAGTCGGTCAAAACATCATTTATTCCATGCCATTTTCCTCTTGAGTAAAATATTAGCACCGAAAGTCTCCCTTCAGATTGTAGGAAAGGCAAGCCCGATACCCATCATAATTTTATGTCACAGGTTCGTTATAAAATGGTCAAATGGGCGTAGTCTCAGGATTATATCACTTTAACTCAGAAAAATGGGTTGGCATGCATAGGCAAGTGAGGTCATGATATAACTTCAGTCAATGATTTACAGTATAGTGGTGAGTAGGGAGAATAAATTAAGGAGAATGAAATGGTCTGCTATGGACATCTAGTCTTCCAACAGCTAGAGGAGAGAAAAGATCAAAAGGAAAGATAGTATTGGCTTAGAGCCACAAGGAACTGAATGAAATTATTATGAACTTAAATCAATCATACATCAAAATTCAATAATAACTGCCAACTGGATCATCCATGCCTGGGTCGTTCAGTGTTGGAAGGAAAGAAACATAGGGAACCAATTAAAACTAACAGTGATGTCACTCTGATCAAGCATGCGCCACACAAATATAACTATCCTCGATTGGATCTTCCTTGCTCGAGTGTTCTAATACAACCATTACAAAGAGATGAAAGGGAACTGAATTTCATTAAACAAGAAGTCTCAAATACATAACATAACCAGAGAACCAGAAGCTTTACTAAAACTTTAAAATCGGGAGCTCCGCTCAACAATCCACCCTAAAAAAATATGAGAACGACTCCTAAATACTCAAAGAAAAACCCAAACAGCCATCTCGATTCATTGCATTGAAGGTGTTACATCTGCATGCTTACTTGAAGACTGTGGATGCAATATCTGGTCAGACATGAACTTCAGTCAGACGCAATCATGCTTCAGAACGGGCTTGTAAACGAGTTGATTGGTTGATAGTCCTTTCCTGGGCCTTCCATTTAAGGTAGAAATGATGTCCAACCACCACCAAATACTTTAATAACTGCTTCATTGGGATTTGGGAGGCCTGAGACAACTCTACATCTCAAGTACATGGTGGTTTTCCCTTGGTTGTCTACTGATTCGTTGGACTAGTACAAGGGGACCCAATTGGTGAATGTGGATAATGCTGAAGAGGCTGAGGTGACGAGTGAGATCGATAGACTACTGGGTGCATGAGGGCCAGGTGAAGGAGACACGGAGGCTGGGAGGAATAGGTGTTAGAAGATAAGAGGGGGTGAAGTTGAAAATATATGACACGGAAAGTGAGTAGAGGACAGATGTGCGGTAATGGAAGGTGGGAGGGGAGCGGGAGATGTGACCAGTAGAGGGGAGAGGCAGAGTGGAAAACATATGGAAGCGGGGGAATGGAGAGGTAAGAAGGAGTGGTAAGTGGTCTACTTAGAGGGGGTAGGCAATGATAAGAGGTGTTAGGCCGGGGGGGGTGGGTCCGAGTTAAGGAGAGGGTGACATGTTAGTGGGGGCCCCGCATTTGAAAACCACTAACTCGGAACCCCCCCTCTTTAAAGGCAGAATGTCGAGGGGGGGTCCAATATGGATCCTACACCGTAGATCTGAGCACACAGATCTCGACTGCCCAGATCCACGCGCACCTTAGTATCACGCACTTGGGCCTCAAAACTTAGGATAAGTGGGGTTTTAACCCATTTCTTGCCATTGTTTCATCAAAGGGGTCCATTTCTTAGGAAAATACCCCCCTTACCAATAAATGTGATAACATTAGGCTCCATGCGGGATGGCTTGCTCCCTGTGAGATGCCAAGAACTCTTCTTCAGTTTCAGTGCCTTGTTGTTGGGCTATGGAGTCACTTGTGAACCCAAAACAAAGGAAAAACAATATTTACAAAGACCTGGGAGCCACTTGTGGCTCAAATAAAGAAATTCTTCAGAAAATGCCCATTTACAGGGCCACCAAGAACTTCATCACCCTCCAAATTTTGCAACCTATAGGTATTATCTGAAATTATCTCAAAAACTTTGAAGGGCCCAATCCAGAGGGATTCAAATTTTCCATGCTTTCCCTTGTCTTGTCTGGGTGCATCCCATTTTAGTAATAGATCTCCCAGCTGTAAATATTTTTTCTGCTCTTCCTGTCGAAGGCCTGCTTGATTTTCTGTTGAAATTCATGTACCCTGTCCATCACTTTCTCTCTATCCTACTGGAATTCAACCAGTTGATGAATTCTTCTGATCATTTCATTAGGTTCTCCTTGATAATCCTGAAAGAATATCGCTACAGTCAAGGCAAGTTGAGAAGGAAAAACTGCTTCAATCCCAAAGACAAGTTGGAAAGGAGAGATGCCTAGGGATCTCTTCATTGTCACTCGATCATCCCATAGAGAAAATTTTAGCTTTGAATACTAGGCCTTCTTATTATTCTCTAGGAGTCTTTTGATAACTTTTATAAGGCTCTTGTTAGAGGACTCTTCCAGTCCATTGCCCTGGGGGTAGTATGGAGTAGAATGAATTAACTTCATTATGAACTGCTCACAAAACCAGATCAATGGTTCAGCCTTGAAAGATGCATCATTTTTAGTGACAATTCTTCTTGGAAAACCAAACCTTACTATAATATATTCAAGGAAACCAATGATCACTTTGTGAGAAGCACTCCTTGTGGGGATAAATTCTATCCATTTGGTGAAATAATCTGTGGTAGTTAGGATCCACCTGTGCTCACCACTTGAAGCAGGATGAATTTCCTCAATAAA
>ML837330.1:16182-38462 GCA_009831015.1 Picea engelmannii | reverse complement strand
ATTCTAATTTACAGCAAGACTTGGGTTGAACACTTACATCATATCCAACAGATTCTACACACCCTGCGGCAGCACAAGCTATACGCCAACCTGGAAAAATGATCCTTCAGCATGGACAGGGTCCATTACCTGGGCTACATCATTGATCAACATGGTGTACATGTAGATCCAGCCAAGATCCAAGTCATATGTGACTGGCCAGCCCCAACAACACTCACTGAGCTTCAGAGCTTCTTGGGACTTGCTAATTTCTACCTCAGGTTCGTGTTGGGTTTCTCCCATATTGCGTGGGCCCTTATCCAAATAAACAGGGGTGGTGGTAAGGAAACAGAGGAAACCTCATTATTTTCAGTCATGGCCACTTGGGAATCCTTCAAGGATTCTATTAAGGAACAATACTAACCTGTCGGAAATTATGACAACATGTATACCAAATGGACCATACTGCAGCAAGAAAGAGACCAAGCAGTGCCAGATTTCACAAATATATTCCATACCTTGCGCACCAAGTTGGGTATCAAAGATTCAGAGTGACATCTGGTGCTCAAGTATTGCGGTGCTTTGCATAGATACATCCATACCAAAATTGAATTTCTGGACATCTCATCCTTGGGCGCAGCCTACCGATATGTCGTCAAAATCAAGTAGAAGCTCAAACAAAAGATGCGACAATTTGAGCCTGGAAACCCCTCACAACAAAAGCCAGGAAAGGGCAGCCCCAACCCACCGAACAAAGGAAAGATAAAATATGGACAGTATCAGGACAACCATTACAAGCCACAAGCAAAGAAGGACACCGGAAGGACAAAGAAAGATACTAGAAAGTGGTGCGACTTCCATAAGAGCCCTTGGCATAACACTATTGATTGTCACTCAAAGTAGTCGTTGGTGGCCGAAGTGAAAGCCTCTGAATCAGATGCATATTTTGACTCCGAGACAGAACCAGAAAGGGGAATATGGATCATTACATGGAACCCGGTGCCACCATTTTTACCACCAAGCTCCAGCCTGGTGAACCAGACAAGCCAAAAGAAGGAGAGCGAATCTTCCATTCACATATGTGGGTAAAAGGCACCCCACTGCACTTCATCATTGATATCGATAGCTAGAAGAACATCATCTCAGCAGAGGTCCTCAAGCGTTTGGCCCTGCCAACAATGCCACACCCACAACCCTACACCATTGGATGGCTCTGCCAAGGAAGCGATCTCTGCGTCAGCCAAAAGTGTCGACTGTCATACAGCATCAAGCCCTTCAAAGACGAGGTATTGTGTGATGTTTCTCCTCTCAAAGTTTGTGATGTTATTTTGGGCCAACCTTATTTATGGAAATGTCATGTTGTATATGATTCTAGGCCTTGTAGTGTTACTATTACTTTGAACAGGAAATTGTACAGGATACCAGAGGCAGTCCCACCTAGTGTTATTTCCTTGATCTCTGCTAAGAAATGCAGGAAGGTCATCTCTCAGACGGGGAAGTTTGTCTTCTTCATAATTCTCTCTCAGAATAAGCAAAATATTGCAGCCACATCCAGGGTCTCTGCGGCCGACCTCTGCACATAGCAGAAGCAAGTAGATAAGGTCGTGGAAGAATACTTGGATATCTTATTCTCACCTACAAGAGTACCTCTGCACTGCTAGGTCAATAACACCATCAATTTGACCCCCGGTGCACCGCTGCCCAATGGGCCAGTCTATCGTCGCTCTTTGTTAGAGAATGAGGAGATCAAGCGACAGATCCAAGAACTACTCCACAAGGGGCACATCCACCCCAACTCATCACCTTGCGGGAGCCCAATCATGCTGGTACAGAAGAAAGATGGAACATGGTGACTATGTATTGATTACTGGGATCTGAATAAAATCACTGTTAGAAATCGGTACCCGATTCCCCGAATCGATGACCTCCTTGATCAACTCATGGGGGATAAATACTTCAGTAAGATTGATCTGAATTCTGGCTACCACCAGGTCCCGATAGAACAGACAGATGTATGGAAGACCGCCTTCAAGTCAAAGGAAGGAATTTTTGAATGGTTGGTCATGCCCTTTGGTTTGACACATGCTCCAGCCACTTTGATGAGGATGATGGATGATATCCTGCGACCATTCACCAATACTTTTGTAGTGGTGTGTTTGGATGACATTATAATTTATAGCAACACTTGGGCCAAACACTTGCAGCATATCCAGCAAGTTTTGCACACCCTGCGGTAGCACAAGCTATACGCCAACCTGGAAAAATGCTCCTTTGGCATGGACAGGGTCCATTACCTAGGCTACATCATTGATCAGCATGGTGTACATATGGATCCATCCAAGATCCAAGTCATCCGTGACTGGCCAGCCCCAACAACACTCATTGAGCTTTAGAGCTTCTTGGGACTTGCTAATTTCTACCGCAGGTTCGTGTTGGGTTTCTCCCATATTGCGTGGTCCCTCAGCCAAATAAATAGGGGTGGTGGTAAGGCAAACTTTGCATGGGGCCGGTCCCAACAACAAGCGTTCGATGATTTGAAGCAACGCTTGTGCTCATCCCTACTACTTTCACTACCAGACCTGTAGCATCCCTTTGAGATCGAGACAGATGCTTCAGACTATGTTGTGGGTGTCATTCTCACTCAGCACAGCCACCCCGTTGCCTATCATAGTGAGACATTGTCAGATATTGTTCGTAAGTACCCTACTTACGACAAAGAAATGTATTCCATTGTGCAAGCATGCCGCCAGTGGGGACATTACATTCTTGGGAAGGAGACAATCATCCACATTGATCATAAGTCACTGCAGTTCATGCAGACACAGGGAAAATTGCAGAATGACCGCCATCAAAAGTGTTCCACATACTTGCAACAATTCCACCTCAACATCAAGTATAATACAGGAAGCACAAATTGCGTCGTTGATTGCCTCAGAAGACCACTAGTCGTGGCACTCACCATGGTGCTAGACTCTTGTAGACATGAGACATATGGATGGCCCCAACTCTATGAGACACACCCTAACTTCACTACCACCTACCAAATGTTGGGTGCAAATGAAGTTGTCGATAATTTCCATCTTCATGAGGGGTTGTTGTGTCGTCTGGGCCATCTCTGTGTTCCATAAATTGAGCGAGCAAAGCTGATCTGGGAAGCCCACTACATTTGGGTGGTAGGACACTTCGGCGTCAAAAAGACAGTGGTGATGCTACATAAACATTTCTACTGGCCAAAACTTCGACAGGAGGTTGGCAAGTATATCAGGTCTTGCACTGCTTGTGCTATTGCCAAACCGACCACTAAGAAACAAGGCCTGTACACCCCTCTTCTACTCCTGACAGGCCATGGGAATCCATCTCAATAGACTACATGTTGGGCCTCCCATCCACCAAGCGGGGAAATGACTATGTCTTTGTGGTTGTTGATCGCTTTTCTAAGATGGCGATTATGGTTGACTACAAGAAGAGCATCACAGCAGAGGCCACTGCCAAGCTCTTCTTTAAACGAGTCTGGGTACATTTTGGAATCCCAAAAACCATTGTCTCAGATTGGGATAGTTGATTTCTCATCACATTCTGGTTGAGCCTCTGGTCACTACTGGACACCAAGCTCACCAAATCAATGGCCTTCCACCCCCAGACAGATGGCCAAACCAAGGTTGTAAATTGAATGATTGTGCATATCCTTCGCATGTATAATTCAAATAACCCTCATGCATGGGATGAGATCCTTCCCTGTGTCCAAAATAGCTACAACCGAGCCTTGCATAGCTCAACCGGCCACAACCCCTTTCAAGTGGGGTTGGGATTCCAACCATTGGGTCCCATAGATGTTGCACTTCCCCTTGCGGTCACCTCAACTGACTCATCTCCTGCTCCAAATGAAGCTGACAAAGCCACCCGGTTCATTGAGCGGATCCAGCACATCTGCCAACAAGTTCAAGATATCCCACAGAAGTCCAATGAAAAGTACAAACAGTGTCATGATCAACATCGGGTGCCACATAAGTTTCAGGTGGGCGACAAAGCTTGGTTGCACTTGCAGAAAGAACACCTTACAGGACCCCATCGGAAGCTTCACCCACTCCGTTATGAACCATACACTATCACCAAGGCCAAGGGGGATATTTCTTTTTAGCTCAACATTCCTCCTTTCCTTGGCCTACACTCAGTGTTCAACGTGGATCTCCTTCGCCCTTATTTCCCACCATTATTGGACACCTCAGAAGTAGCAGAACAGTTGACACCAACAGAGCTCAACCCCAACTTCATACAAAAGGCATCCAATGATCAGATTGTGGACAGACAGATCAAGGGCACTCGACAACAAAGGATCCATCTTTATCGAGTCGTCAAAGTAGGGCAGCTCCTGCACCAAGGCAAGTGGCTCACCCGGGGCCAAATTCAATAGAAATTTCCTCATCTAATGGGGGCCCTCAATGCAATGGATACCATTGATTCCTAAGGATGGAATATTTATCTAGATGAATATCCGTGGCCACCCACCTTTTCCAATCGGCTCAAAACAATTTTCTGACATTTTTGGCAATTTACTATTTTTAGCAGTTTTAACTTCTGGGGCCATTTTGAGGGCCTAAATGAAGGTTTTTCGGTATAAATCTCCTCAATGATTTATAAAGGTGTGATTAATCACCCAAAATGAATCTCCTTGACAATACCTTTCCAATGGGCTATCACACGCCTAAAACAGAGATCGTGCGCAAAAGTTACGACCCCGGGAAGTTGATGTACTTACTTACCCAAACGGGGCCCACATGACTTTTGGCGCTTCATCTCCTAGGGTTAGGTTTTTGGATGTCCAGGGTTTTTGGCATTCTTGATTATTGTAAAAAGGCCTTCAGAGCCTCATTGTAACCTTCTTCTTGCCAATGCGCACTGTCGTCACATCTCTTCTCAGAGATAAGCCGCCACCATTCCAGCAAGCTTGTTTTTGCTGCATTTTACAGTGTTATCTTATTTCGTTATTGAATAGAAAACCAGTTTTACTGTATCTCTGTTATTTTGTGTTAATCACCTGTTAATAATCTATATTCATTTCATTCTTCTCATAAAATCTAGATCAGTGGTATCAGAGTGGTCTGCTCCTTGTCATCTTAATGCATGTCCCCAACGAGGTCGGAGTACAAAGAGTTGGGTCTCGAGCTTGTTTCTCTTGAGGACAGAAACTCTCGCACACCCAAGCGACCTCCCATGGCAGGAGAAAATAAATATGATGGGATAGGAGATCCTTTCAAACTGTTGATTGAGGAAGCCCTCATGCAATATAGGAACAAGATGATGGATAGTTTCGCACAAATCCTTCGACGACTACCAACAAGCGACGCATCTTCTTCGAACGGAGGCACCGCCCCCTTCAAGGTACAAATAAACTTTGATATTCCTATATTTGAAGGTCAGATAGACACAGATGTTGTAAACAAGTGGTTGAATCTACTAGAAGGGTATTTTTTTTGTTCATAAATTTTTGAATAGAGAAAAGATTACTTTTGCGCTCCTCAAAGTCGTTCCCCATGTCAAAGATTGGTGGGAAACTTTCTGTGAGAAAAAGGAAACAGAGGAAACCTCATTATTTTTAGTCATGGCCACCTGGGAATCCTTCAAGAATTCTATTAAGGAACAATACTACCCTGTCAGAAGTTATGACGACCTGTATACCAAATGGACCACACTGCCACAAGAAAGAGACCAAGCAGTGCCAGATTTCACAAATATATTCCATACCTTGTGCACCAAGTTGGGTATAAAATATTTAGAGTGACATATGGTGCTCAAGTATTGCGGTGCTTTGCATAGATACATCCATACCGAAATTGAATTTCTGTACATCTCATCCTTGGGCGCGGCCTACCGATATGTCATCAAAATCGAGTATAAGCTCAAACAAAAGACGTGACAATTTGGGCCTGAAATCCCCTCACAACAAAAGCCAGGAAAGGGCAGCCCCAACCCACCGAACAAAGGAAAGAGAAAATATGGACAGTATCAGGAAAACCATTACAAGCCACAAGCAAAGAAGGACACCGAAAGGACAAATAAAGATAATAGAAAGTGGTGCAACTTCCATAAGAGCCCTTGGCATAACATTGTTGATTGTCACTCAAAGCAATCGTTGGTGGCCGAAATGAAAGCCTCTGAATCAGATGCAGATTTTGACTCCGAGACAGAACTAGAAAGGGGAAGATGGATCATTGATGTGGAACCCAGTGCCACTGTTTCTACCACCAAGCTCCATCCTGGTGAACCAGACGAGCCAGAAGAAGGAGAGCGCCTCTTCCATTCATAGATGTGGGTAAAAGGCACCCCGCTGCACTTCATCATTGATAGCGGTAGCCAGAAGAACCTCATCTCAGCAGAGGACCTCAAGCAGTTGGCCCTGCCAACAACGTCGCACCCACAACCCTACACCATTGGATGGCTCCGCCAAGGAAGCGATCTCCGCGTCAGCCAAAAGTGTCGACTGTCGTACGACATCAATTGCTTCAAAGATGAGGTATTGTGTGATGTTGCTCCTCTCGAAGTTTGTGATGTTATTTTGGGCCAACCTTATTTATGGAAATGTCATGTTGTATATCATTCTAGGCCTCGTAGTGTTATTATTACTTTGAACAGGAAATTGTACAGGATACCCGAGGTAGTCCCACCTAGTGTTATTTCCTTGATCTCTGCTAAGCAATGCAGGAAGGTCATCTCTCAGACGGGGAAGTTTGTCTTCTTCATGATTCGCTCTCAAAATAAGCGAAAGATTGCAGCCACATCTAGGGTCTCTGCGGCCAAACTCTCCACATAGCAGAAGCAAGTAGATAAGGTCGTGGAAGAAAACTCGGATATCTTATTCTCACCTACAGGGGTACCTCTGAACTGCCAGGTCAAGCACACCATCAATCTGACCCCCGACGCACCGCTACCCAATGGGCTAGTCTATCGTCGCTCTTTGTTAGAGAATGAGGAGATCAAGTGACAGATCCAAGAACTTCTCCATAAGGGGCACATCCGCCCCAACTCATCACCTTGCAGGAGCCCAATCATGCTGGTACAGAAGCAAGATGGAACCTGGCGACTATGTATTGATTACTGGGCTCTGAATAAAATCACGGTAAGAAATTGGCACCCGATTCCTCGAATCGATGACCTCCTTGATCAACTCATGGGGGCTAAATACTTCATTAAGATTGATCTAAAGTCTGGCTACCACCAGGTCCCGATAGAACAGACAGATGTATGGAAGACCGCCTTCAAGTCAAAGGAAAAACTTTTTGAATGGTTGGGCATGCCCTTTGGTTTGACAAATGCTCCAGCCACTTTCATGAGGATGATGGACGATATCCTGCGACCATTCACCAATACGTTTGTAGTGGTGTGTTTGGATGACATTATAATTTACAGCAACACTTGGGCCAAACACTTGCAGTATATCCAGCAAGTTTTGCACACCCTGCGGCAGCACAAGCTATACACCAACCTGGAAAAATGCTCCTTCGGCATGGACAGGGTCCATTATCTGGGCTACATCATTGATCAGCATGGCGTACATGTGGATCCATCCAAGATCCAAGTCATCCATGACTGACCAGCCCCAACAACACTCACTGAGCTTCAAATCTTCTTGGGACTTGCTAATTTCTACCGCAGGTTCATGTTGGGCTTCTCCCATATTGTGTGGGCCCTCAACCAAATAAATAGGGGTGGTGGTAAGGAAAACTTTTCATGGGGTCAGTCCCCACAACAAGCATTCGATGATTTGACGCAGCGCTTGTGCTCATCCCTAGTACTTTCACTACCAGACCTGCAGCATCTCTTTGAGATCGAGACAGATGCTTTAGACTATGTTGTGGGTGTCATTCTCACTCAGCACGGCCACCCCCTGGCCTATCATACTGAGACACTATAAGATATTTTCCGTAAGTACCCTACTTATGAAAAAGAAATGTATTTCATTGTGCAATCATGCCGCCAGTGGAGACATTACATTCTTGGGAAGGAGACAGTCATCCACACTGATCATAAGCCATTGCAGTTCATGAAAACACAGGGAAAATTGCAGAATGACTGCCATCAAAAGTGGTCCACATACTTGCAGCAATTCCACTTCAACATCAAGTATAAAATAGGAAGCACCAATCGCGTCGCTGATTGCCTCAGAAGACCACCATTCATGGCACTCACCATGGTGCTAGACTCTTGCGGCCATGAGACATTTATATGGCCCCAACTCTATAAGATAGACCCCGACTTCGCCACCACCTACCAAATGTTGGGTGAAAATGAAATTGTCGATAATCTCCATCTTCAGGAGGGGTTGTTGTGTCGTCTGGGCCATATATGAATTCCATCAAGTGAGAGAGCGAAGCTGATCTGGGAAGCCCACTACAGTCATGTGGCAGGACACTTCGGCATTGAAAAGATAGTGGAAATGCTACAGAAACATTTCTACTGGCCAAAACTTTGACAGGAGGTCGGCAAGTATATCAGGTCATGCACTGCCTACGTTATTGCCAAACCGACCACTAAAAAATAGGGCCTGTACACCCCTCTTCCTACTCCTGATAGGCCATGGGAATCCATCTCAATGGACTACATGTTGGTCCTCCCATCCACCAAATGGATAAATGACTATGTTTTTGTGGTTGTTGATCGCTTTTCTAAGATGGCGATTCTAGTTGCCTGCCAGAAGAGCATCACAGCAGAGGCCACTATGAAGCTCTTCTTTGAACGAGTCTAGGTACATTTTGGAATCCCACAAACCATTTTCTTAGTTCAGGATAGTCAATTTCTCAGCACATTATGGTCGAGGCTTTGGTCACTGTTGGACACCAAGCTCACCAAATCCATGGCCTTCAACCCCCAGACATATGGCCAAACCGAGGTTGTAAATCGAATCATTGTTCATATCATTCACATGTATAATTCAAAGAACCCTTGCACATGGGATGAGAGCCTTCCATATGTCCAACATAGCTACAACCAAGCCTTCCATAGCTCAATCGGCCACAGCCCGTTTCAAGTGGGGTTGGGATTCCAACCATTGGGTCCCATAGATGTTGCACTTCCCCTTGCGGTCACCTCGATTGACTCATCTCCTACTCCAACTGAAGCTGACAAAGCCACCCGGTTCATTGAGTGGATCCAACACATCTGCCAACAAGTTCAGGATATCCTACAGAAGTCCAATGACAAGTACAAATAGCGCCATGATCAACATCAGGTGCCACATAAGTTTTAGGTGGGAAAAAAAGTTTGGTTGCACTTGCAGAAAGAATGCCTTACAGGACCCCATCGGAAGCTTCGCCCACTTCTTTATGGAACATACACTATCACCAAGGTCGTGGGGGATAATGTTTTTGAGCTCAACATTCCTCCTTTCCTTGGCCTGCACTCAGTGTTCAACGTGGATCTCCTTCCCCCTTATTTCCCACCATTATTGGACACCTCAGAAGTAGCAGAACAGCTGACACCAACAGAGATCAACCCTAACTACATACAACGGGCATCCAATGATGATATTTTGGATAGACAGATCAAGGGCACTCGACAACAAAGATCCAACTTTATTGAGTCATCAAAGTAGGGCAACTCCTGCACCAAGGCAAGTGGCTCACTCGTGGCCAAATTCAACAGAAATTTCCTCATCTAATGGGGGACCTCAACGCAATGGAGACCATTTCTTCAAAGGAGGGAGGATTGATCCAGATGGATATTGGTGGCCAACCACCTTTTCCAACTGGCTCAAAATAGTTTTCTGACATTTTTGGCAATTTACTATTTTTAGCAGTTTTAACTTCGAGGGCCTAAATGAAGGTTTTTCAGTATCAAACTCCTCAATGATATCCAAAGGCATTATTGATCCCCCAAAATGAATCTCCTTGACGATACCTTTCCAACGGGCTCTCACATGATTAAAACGAAGATCGTATGCAAAAGTTACGACCTCGGGAAGTTGATGTACTAACTTACCCAAATGGGGCCCACATGACTTTTGGCGCTTCATTTCCTAGGGTTAGGTTTTTGGATATCTAGGGTTTTTGGTATTCTTGCCTATTGTAAAAATGCCTTCAAATCCTCATTGTAACCTTCTTCTTGCGAATGTGCATTGTCGTCACATCTCTTCTCAGAGATAAGCCGCAACCATTCCAGCAAGCTTGTTTCCGCTGCATTTTACAGTTTCAGCTTATTTCGTTATTGAATAGAAAACCAGTTGTACTGTATCTCTATTATTTTGTGTTAAGAACCTGTTAATAATCTGTATTCATTTCGTTCTGCTCATAAAATCTGGATCATGAAACCATCACAAAACTTCAATTATATGTACCTAGTATAAGTTATGACGATTTGGTATAAGAATCCTTCAAAACTTCTTCAAAATAGTAAAATACACATATAATACCGGTCAAAAAGGATCTAATTATCATCATTAATTTAGCCAAATCATGAGCCCAACAACGGGTTCCTTTAGAAATCAGTTTAACCACTGAAAGGTAGATCATGGAGAGAAACAACATGTATAAAAATGGAATACCACAATTTGATGGGCAAAAGTATGCATTTTGGAGCAAAAGGAGGAAAACATATATACAGGCACAGGGATTTGAAATTTGGAAATTAGTTGTAGATGGATACAAAGAACCATCAGTTCTGTCGACAAATTAAAGAGAAATGAAACTCGGGCAAAATAATTCCAAAGCCACAAATGCACTTTGGAATGGTCTTTGTGAATCAATATACACCAAATTTATACATTGTAAATCCACTAAAGAGATTTGGGACAAGCTCCAAAATATTTATGAAGGAGATTCAAAAGTCAAAGCAGCAAAGCTTCAAACCTACTGAGGTCAGTTTGAACTAAAGATGAAGGAAGGTGAGAATATTGTAGCTTACATTTTACGAATCAATGAAACAGTAAATGCAATCATAGGATTGGGAGAAGAAATTAAAGAATCTATAATTGTTCAAAAGGTACTAAGATCTCTTCCTATGATATTTGATCCTAAGATATCAGCAGTAGAAGAAAGAGAATATCTAGACTCAATAATCATGGACGAACTACATGGAATCTTCACAGCATATGAAATGAGAACTGAACAGGAAAATCCAAATATAAAAGAAGTAGCTTTCAAAGCATCCAAAAGGCCAAAGAAAAAGGGAAAGAAAAAATAAAAAGAACATAGCAACAACAGTGACATCTCAGAAGATAAAGAAGAAATGGCCAATGTTGTCAGAAGATTGAATAAGGGAACCAATGGCAGATATAAAGGTAAGTTTCCATTGATTTGTTTTAATTGTGATGGTAATTGTCATTTTCCTAACAAATGTCCTCATAAGAAAAATAATAGGAATGATGAAGATTAATCAAATAGAAAACAAACATACAAAGGAAAAAGAACCACAAAGAAAGCTTTCAAGAAAAGCTTATGCACCAAAGAAGACATCTCCTCATTAGATGAGAATGAAGTCAGTGACAGTGAGATAGAAAGAGTTATATTCATGGAAGTAGAAGACTTTGACAAAGAAGACACTGAAGAAGAATATGAAGAGGTCGAAGAAGAATATGAAGAGGCGGAATTTGACTACCAAAAAGAATTTTTGTGTTCCATAGAATTTATAAGAAGAGAGAAGAAGAAAAACAATAAGCTACAATCGAAACTAGACAAGAAAGAAGACACCTAGGAACTAGAAAAAATGATCACAAATTTGAAGGTTCAAATAGAAGAAGATAAAAGAATTGAAGAAGCACTCAAAGAACAACTAGAAAAAAGAGATAGGATCATTGGAAATTTGGAAGTAGAGATTGTCACATTAAGAAAGGATATTCAAAATAAAAATATGCAGAACAACTCAAAAGTTTTGGATGACATTATTAGCAGTCAAAAACCTCATCATAACAAGTCTAGACTTGGATACAATCATACATGAAAGGGATCAAGCTCCAAAACAATCAAAGGGGATAGGAATATCTACAAGGAATATTACAGGGACACTCATCCACCGAGAAGATTTAGATTTCAGAATCAACAACCGATAGATAGGCCTCAGGAAGAAGAATAATTCAGAAGAGCAACTCCTTTCAGAAGATCTTCAACTCCCAGGCATCAAACTATATTTTTTGGTTTATTTTATGCATGTAATAATTTTGGACATAAATCTATGAATTGCAAAGCTAATAGAGGGAACATAAACAACTTTGAAAGTCATACACAAAAGGGTTATCCAAGAACACCTAGTGAAACACAGAGAAGAAGTTACAACATGTTTGACTCATTAAGCACTGAAGAGGAATGCTACAAGTGTAAAAACTTTGGACACATGGCCAAATATTTTTGAATGGCAGTTCCTCCTAGAGAACCACAACAGAACAACAACAATCGCAGACAAGAACCTCAGAAGAGAACATGGACAAAAATGTCGAATCGGTATAGTAATGAAGAATGCACACTTTCTCTACAAGCTAAGAAGAAGAAACGTGGTTAGTATGTTGACAGTGACTATTCAAAACACATGAAAGATGATAAAGACAGGCTTCTTACATTAAGAAAGGAAAGAGATGGATCAGTCTCCTTCGGAAATGATGATTCAGCTAAAATCATTTGAAAAGGCACAGTCATAATTGGAAACAAGAATACCAAGGAAAAAAATGTTGTACTAGTAGAAGATATGAAACATAATCTTCTAAGTTTGAGTCAAATGTGTCACCAAGGTCATAAATTTACTTTCAATTCACAAAAGTGCGAGATAAGAAAGGAGGTTCAGGAAAATTGATTGCAACAGTTGCAAGAACTTCAAGCAATATATATGTACTAAGTGAAATTGGAAATGAAAAGTGTTTTCTAGGAAAGGAAGATGAAAGTTGGTTATGGCACAAAATAATGAGTCGCATACACTTTGATAACCTTGTCAAAGTCAGCAAAAAGGAAGCAGTGAGAGAAATTCCCCAAATTATGAAACCAGCCAACACGTTATGCAAGCATTGTCAACAAGGAAAGTAAACAAAGACCAGATTTAAATCAAAAGAATATTCAATTACAAGACCACTGGAATTTTTGCATATTTATCTAGTTGGACCAACTACAACAAAGGGTTTAAAAGGTGAGAAATACTTTATGTTATTAGTTGATGATTATACAAGAATGACTGCAGTTTGCTTTCTCAGGAATAATTCATAAGCTTTTGAAAACTTCAAGGTCTACAAGGAAATGGTTGAAAATGAAATGGATTCAAAAATCAAATGTTTGAGATCTGATAATGGAGGAGAGTTCATTTCAAAGTAATTTATGTACTATTGCAGCAAGCATGGAATAAAAATGAAATGTTTCATTGCTAGGACACCTCAACAGAATGGAGTTGTTGAAAGAAAGAACAGGACAGTACAGGAAATGGCTCGAACAATGTTAATGGATTCCAAATTGATAGATATATTTTGGACACATGAAATGCATACATCAGTTCACATTAAAAACAGAGTAATGCTCAGAAACACCATTGACAAACTCCCTAAGATCTATGGAAAGGAATCCCAGCAAATGTGAAGCACTTAAGAGTATTTGGAAGGAAATGTTACATCAAAAGAGAATATGGAAGAATGGGAAAGTTTGACTCTCGTGTGGAAAAAGGAGTACTTGTTGGTTACTCAAGTACAAGGAAAGCATACAAGTGTTACACTTTGAGGTTGAACAAATTTGTGGAAAGAATCAATGTGACAATTGATGAAACAAGTGGACGAGAATTAAAGGAAGAAGAAAATGAATCAATGGAACAACTTTACGAAGAAGAAGTAGGAGATGAAGAAGAAGTAGAAGGGAAGATGAAGAGGATCAGACAAAAGTATAAGAGAAATTTCAACAAGTGCCTCCAAATACACCTAGCAAACGAGTATAGAAGAATCATCCTTCAGATCAGATTATCGGAAACAAAGATACAAGAGTTGAGACTAGAAGAAGAATATGTTCACCAGAACAAATGCACCTATCACTCTCATCTACGATTGAACCAAATAGTTTTGAAGGGGTCAGCAAGGATGAATTTTGGAATAAGGCCATGGATGAAGAATTGGATAAAATAGAGAAGAATGACACTTGAGAATTCATTCCAAGACCAAAGAATAAGAATGTGATTGGCACAAAGTGGGTATTCAGAAATAAATTAAATGAAGATGGATATGTTACAAGGAACAAAGATAGATCGGTATGTAAAGGATATGCACAGGTTGAAGGAATCAACTTTGAAGAGACATTTTCTCCAGTTGCCAGAATGGAAGCAATCCAATTTCTCCTAGCTTATGCATGATTCAAGAATATTAAAGTGTATTAGATGGATGTGAAATCAGCTTTTCTGAATGGGGAACTTGAAAAAGAAGTCTACATTGAACAACCAAAAGGATTCCAGTTGTCAGAGAATGCATATTATATGTGTAAATTGAAGAAGGCCTTGTATGGTCTAAAACAGGCTCCTAGAGCATGGTACTCTAGACTGGATAAATATTTACATTAGGCAGGGTTCAGAAAAGGAAGTGCAGACAACAACCTCTACATCAAGGTAACTCAAGGTAGTATTTTATTAATTGAAGTTTATGTTAATGATATTATTTTTGGAGGTATTGATGACAAGTTAAGACAGAAATTTGAAAAGGATATGCAGAATGAATTTGAAATGCCATTACTTGGAGAACTATCCTTATTTATGGGTCTTCAGATACGTCAAAGAAACCAAGGAATTTTTATTTCTCAAACTAAGTATATCAGACAAATTCTAAAGAGGTTCGGAATGGAATATTGAAAACCAGTTACCACCCATATGCAAACCAGTTGCAAGTTGAGAAAATTTGATGATTCAAAGTCTACAGACCATAGGAAATACATGTCAATGATTGGTAGTTTACTATATGTGATAGCATCTAGACCAAATGTAATGCAGGAAGTTGGACATGTGGCATGATTTCAAGAAGAACCAAAGGAATCACATGTATTATCAGTGAAGAGGATTTTCAGATATCTCAAAGGTACATAAATTTTGGATTATGGTATCCAAAAGGAAAGGATCTATCACTTATTTCTTACACAGATACAGATTGGGCAGGTTGCATTGATGACCAACAAAGCACCAGTGGAGCAGCGTTCTACTTGGGTGAGTGTTTAGTATCATGGTTAAGCAAGAAATAATCATCAGTATCCTTATCTACAGCCAAGGCAGAATATATTGTGTTAGAGCCCTATATAATAGGGGAATCATTGTTCTAACTAATATCTATCTTTTTCAGGCATTATGTTTTGGCTCACGATGCACAACAAAGGTGTAAAAGCAACAGAAATTTCTCAATTCACCTCAAATATTATCACACAAGAGTTTTTGTTTTCGGTAGTTAAAGAGTAGCGTTTCATGCTATGATAGCTACCGAAAGTGAGAGATTTTGGTCGCTTAGAACCCACTTTTTGTGTACCTCTAGCCACCGAAAGCATGTAGCTAGTTTAAAAAAAAAATTGGCCCCTCGGTCTGCATGAAGAGTGTTATGTCTGGTGTATCAAGATATAAATTGTTTGAATAATATTTTCTAAAAGGTATATTGGTCGAGGGCCAATCTTCTAGTACTCAACACCGAGACTTAGCACCTTTCACAAGCCTACAACAAGCTTGCAAGACAATGCCCAAACGCAAGAGTCCAGCTCCACACAACCTATCACACAACAACACAACACATGTCAGGGGTTATCACGCAACATCGCGCATCACACAAGACACGGGTGAACAAACATGAGCCAGCACCCAACACAAGTAAAGCCAAGACAAGGCACCCAAGTGCCATGTACCAAGTCATATGAAGGAGGATCTCACAAAGGTTTTGTATATTACTCAACGCATCGAATAATGGTGGGATCGTTCGCATATATCAACACCTATATGAGAAATAAAAATTATATATGCAGTGTTGACCAAGTGTCAAACGTGAAATCCTCACACAGTCAGCTATGAGTTTACAAATGACAACTGTGTTCATTACAGTTCACCAAAATCCAAACTAAATCGACACTCGTTTAATATTAATTGTATAGATCTGAGTTTTGATTACTCCGTTTGATGCCCCTGTCCTTGATCCAACACCTGTTGCAGTAATTGGGCAAATTGGCATTTTCACAAGGCATTCAAAGACATACATTCACTTCACAACTGAGTGTGAAGTAGAATTCAATAATTCCACCGATTCTGAAGAGAAGGGATTGGAAATTGTATGCAATAAGTTTAAAGAGGAAGTTCATGTCCCTGCAATAAAGGCGAAACCACTTGCTGAAGGAGAGGAACTTCTGAAGATATCGGATATGCGAGATTGGGCACAGCCTGCATTTTCTAGGATGAAGCAACTCAACAGAGTGCAGAGCAAAGTATATAAAGCTTCCCTGTTTATGCCTGAGAATTTGCTTTTGCGTGCACCCACGGGTGTTGGGAATACTAATGTTTCCATGTTAACCATACTTCAACAGATTTCTCTCAATATGGGTGTAGATAGTTATGTTGATTTGAGCAAGTTAAAAGTTGTTTATGTTGCACCTATGAAAGCGTTGGTTGCAGAAATAGTTGGGAACTTGTCTAACTGGCTGTAGTTCTCAAGGATCATGTTTTATCGATCAATCGTGTTGTGTGAAGTCCAGATGGTTCTTTGTTTGGAGTAGATTATTCGAAACACATAGTGTAGACATATTCCTTCCATGTTGATAATGACTTGCGGCAACATTTGGAGATTGATGCTCATGTTGGAGGTGTAAATGACCTTGCTTTCTCACATCCCAACAAGAAATTGTGTATTATTAACTTTGGTGATGAAAAAACTATAAAGGTATGGGATGTTGTTACTGGTGATATAATTTTGAAGGTCATGAAGCACCAGTGTATTTTGTATGCCCCCGTTATAAAGAAAACATTCAATTTATCTTATCAACGGTTGTCGATGGCAAGATACAGGCTTGGTTATATGATCTGATGGGTTCAAGGGTTGATTATGATGCCCCCAGTCAGTGGGGCACTACAATGGCTTATAGTGATGATGGGAAAAGGATTTTCTCATGTGAAACAAGCAAAGAAGGGGAAGAGGTTTATGAGTCATTGACATTGTTGTTAAAGTAATAAGATAGCATTCAAAAATGACAGAGGGAAAATTCCTGGGCTCGATATCAGCAGAGGGTGAAATATTGATTCTAGCAACTTCTGCAGCAGAGGCACAGGGGGCACCTTGACTCCAGTGGCACTTGGAGATGTGAAGTCAGTAGTTTGATAAAGGATCCCAGATTTTGTGGTAACAATGGAGCAAATCAATTCCAAATTCCAAGCAGTCAAGATTCAACATTTAATACCAGTTGGAGTTTGTCTTGGGAATCTAATTGGTAGAAAATTTAGATCCAGCATTCCCAAAGATTTGATTATCAGTTTGAAAGAATTTAGGACACTTGGCCAAGACACAAAATTAGTAGACAAATATCATACTCAGTTTTGGTCATGATATTAACGAGATATTCTTTTATGGTACATATCTGTGTTTATAGTTGCATTTATTATACATTTCTATTATATTATTGAATATCTACAATATCTCTGTGCATTTCTTTATTATATCTCCGCTCTCATTTCATGTCGAAAATAATCTGGATTAGTGGTATCAGAGCAGGCTGCTATTGATCTATTTTTTTCAGTGCATGTCCCCAACGAGGTCCGAGTATAGCAAGTTGGGTCTCGAGCTTGTCTCTCTTGAAGACAATCGCTCTCACACACCCAAGAAACCCTCAATGGTGGAAGAAAAAAAAAATGACGGAGCAGACAATCCTATCAATATGTTGCTTGAGCAAGCTCTCACGCGACAGAGGGATGAAATGATGGAGAATTTTTCCCACATCCTTCAACACCTGCCGAAAGAATAAGGCACATCTTCATCAAGTGGCCACTTTGGAGGCACCTCTCCTTTCAAGGTACAAGTTAATTTTGATATTCCTATATTTGAAGGACAGATAGATGCAGAAGCCCTAAAAAAATGGTTAACTCTGCTAGAAGGTTATTTCTCTGTTCACAATTTTTCTGATAAAGAAAATATCACCTTCGCACTCCTTAAATCTCTCCCTCATGTCAAACATTGGTGGGAAACTTACTGGGAGAAAAGTTCCACAGAGGAGTCTGGAATATATGGGGTCGATCCCACTTCGGATTTTTTTCTGGATGCGATAAAGGAATAGTATTACAATGTTGACAACTATGAGGACCAGTACATGAGATGGACCACACTGTGGCAAGAGAGGGGCCAAGAAGTTCTGGATTTCACCAATACCTTCCATACCTTGCATACCAAGCTGGGTATCAAAGAATCCGAGCGACATTTGGTTCTGAAATACCGTGGGGCTCTACATAGATACATCCAGACTGAAATGGATTTTCTGGACATCTCATCACTCGGTGCTTCTCATCGATACGCTGTTAAAATTGAGCAAAAATTTAAGCACCAGAACAAATGGGAGTTCGGATCTACAAATCCCCAACAACTAAAGTATGACAAAGACGTCCCTAACAAACAGTTTCCTGAAAACTAGTCCAAGACACATGAAAAGAAGGGTCACGGGAAGACAAAGAAGGACACTGGAAAATGGTGCGATTTTCACAAAATCCCCTGGCACAACATCGATGAATGTCACTCAAAACAGTCATTGGTGGCCAATATCAAAGACAAGAAGCCAAACCTTGATTCAGAATCTAATTCTGAAAACACCGGTAAAGGACAGATCATTGACGCAGACCCCACTGCTATTGTCACAACCGCATCAATTCAACCAGAAGAACCAACAGATCCTGAAGAGGGGGAGAGCCCTTTTCATTCACATATGTGGGTGAAGGGGACCCCTCTACATTTTATTGTTGATAGTGGAAGACAGAAGAACCTCATCTCAACAGAGGTCGTCAAATAGTTGGGATTTTCGACAACACCACACTCGCAACCATACAACATTGGGTGTCTTCACCAAGGACGAGATATTCGTGTCAGCCAGCAATGTCGATTTTCATACAGCATCCAGCCCTTCAAGGATGAGGTATTATGTGATGTTTCCCCACTGGATTTCTGTGATGTTCTCTTGGGCCAACCATATACGTGGAAGCGCCATGTTTTTTATGAGTCTCGACCCCGTAGTGTCATTGTTACTTTGGAGGGTCATCTCTACAGAATACCAGAGGTAGTTCCAACTATTGTTCCACCTAAATATTGCCGCAAGGTAGTGTCTCATACTACAAAATTCATCTTCTTCACAATATGTTCAAAAGGGGAACAGAAGGACATTGCAACCACTACAATTTCACCCCCTGCACCTTCTATCCAATAGAAGCAGGTCCAAAAGGTTAAATCAAAGCACAAATATTCCATCTACACACATTCCTCTCATGTAGCTCAACTTTTTGAACAGCCTCAACTTCAACAGGGTCATGATAGACTTCCACAAACTAAGCAACGCGACGTCTCCAACAATACAAGCAGCTCACCCAGATGGAGATCCAGCAAATGCTTTTCCCCCTCCCCCAGGAACTCAACACAATGTATACCATTGCTTCCTAAGGATGTAGGATTGATCTAGGTTGATATCGGTGGCCACCCACTTTTCCGACTGGCTCAAAATAGTTTTCTGGCAATTTTGGCAATTTACTATTTTTAGTAGGTTTTAACTTTTGGGGCCATTTTGAGGGCCTAAATGAAGGTTTTTCGAGATCGAGGTTCTCAATGATAGTCAAAGGCATGATTGAGCCCCCAAAATGAATCTCCTTGATGATACCTTTCCAACGAGCTATGATACGCCTAAAACGAATATCGTATGCAAAAGTTACGACCCCGGGAAGTTGATGTACTAACTTACCCAAACGGGGCCCACATGAATTTTGGCGCTTCATCTCCTAGGGTTAGGTTTTTGGATGTCTAGGACTTTTGGAATTCTTTCTTATTGTAAAAATTCTTTCAGAGCCTCATTGTAACCATCTTCTTGCGAATGCGAGTAGCCATCACATCTCTTCTCAAAGATAAGCTGCCACCATTCTAGCGAGTCTTTCACTCTGTATTTTTACAGTCTCTGTACATTTCTCTGATTAATAGAAATCGTGTATTACTGTATATCTGTGTTTATGGTTTCATATCTTATACATTTCTATTATATTATTGAATATCTGCAATATTTCTATGCATTTCTTTATTATATCTCCGCTCTCAATTCGTGCCGAAAATAATATGGATCAGTGGTATCAGAGCAGGCTGCTCTTGATCGGGTTTTTTCAGTGCATGTCCCCGATGAGGTCCGAGTATAGCAATTTGGGTCTCGAGATTGTCTCTCTTGAAGACAATCACTCTCACACACCCAAGAAACCATCAATGGCGGAAAGAAAAGAAAAATGACGGAGCAGACGATCCTATCAATCTGTTGCTCGAGTAATCTCTCACGCAACAGAGGGACGGAATGATGGAAAATTTTTACCACATCCTTCAATGCCTGCTAATAGCATCAAGCGCATCTTCATCAAGTGGCCACTTTGGAGGCACCTCTCCTTTCAAGGTACAATTTAATTTTTATATTCATGTATTTGAAGGATAGATAGATGCAGAAAAGCTAAAAAAATGGTTAACTATGCTAGAAGGTTATTTCTCTGTTCACAATTTTTCCGACAAAGAAAAGATCACCTTCACACTCCTTAAAGCTCTCCCTCATGTCAAACATTGATGGGAAACTTACTGGGAGAATAGTTCCACAGAGGAGGCTGGAATATATGGGGCCAATCCCACTTGGGATTTTTTTGTGGATGCGATAAAGAAACAGTATTACCTTCTTGGAAACTATGAGGACCAGTACATGAGATGGACCACACTATGGTAAGAGAGGGGCCAAGCAGTTCCCGAGTTCACCCATACCTTGCACACCAAGCTATGTATCAAAGAATCCAAGTGACATTCAGTTTTGAAATACCGTGGGGCTCTACACAGATACATCCAGACTGAAATGGATTTTCTGGACATCTCATCACTCAGTGTTGCTTATCGATACATTGTTAAAATTGAGCAGAAATTTAAGCACCAGAAAAAATGGGAGTTCAGATCTACAAATCCGCAACAACCGAAGTATGACAAAGACGGCCCTAACAAATAGTTTCCCGAAAACCAGTCCAAGACACAGGAAAAGAAGGGTCACGAGAAGACAAAGAAGGACACTGAAAAATGGTGTGATTTTCACAAAATCCCCTGGAACAACACCGATGAATGTCGCTCAAAATAGTCATTTGTGGCCAAGATCAAAGACAAGGAGACAAACCTTGATTCAGAATTTGATTCTGAAAACACTGGTAAAGGACAGATCATTGACGCAGACCCCACTTCTATTGTCACAACCACATCAATTCAACTAGAAGAACCAACAGATCCCGAAGAGGGGGAGCACCTTTTTCATTCACAAATGTGGGTGAAGGGGACCCCACTACATTTTATTGTTGATAGCGGAAGCCAGAAGAACCTCATCTTAACAAAGGTCATCAAATAGTTGGGATTGTCGACAAAACCACACCCGCAACCATACAACAATGGGTGGCTTCACCAAGGACGAGATCTTCATGTCATCCAGCAATGTCGATTGTCATACGGCATCCAGCCCTTCAAGGATGAGGTATTATGTGATGTTGCCCCACTGGATGTCTGTGATGTTCTCTTGGGCCAACCATATATGTGGAAGCGCCATGTTGTTTATGAGTCTCGACCCCGTAGTGTCATTGTTACTTTGGGGGGTCATCTCTACAGAATACCAGAGGTAGTTCCAACTATTGTTCCACCTAAAAAGTGTCGCAAGTTAGTACCTCATACTGAAAAATTCAACTTCTTCACAATCTGTTCAAGAGGGGAACGGAAGGACATTGCAACCACTACAGTTTCGCCCCCTGCACCTTCTATCCAACAGAAGCAGGTCGACAAGGTTGCAGCAAAGCACAAAGATTCCTTCTGCACACCTTCCTCTCATGTAGCTCAACCTTTTGAATAGCCTCAACTTCAACAGGGTCATGATAGACTTCCACAAACTAAGCAGCGCGACGTCTCCAGCAATACAAGCAGCTCACCCAGATGCAGATCCAGCAAACGCTTTTCCCTCTCCCCCGAGAACTCAATGCAATGGAGACCATTGCTTCCTAAGGAGGCAGGATTGATCCAGGTAGTATTCGGTGGCCACTCACCTTTTCCAACTGGCTCAAAATAGTTTTCTGGCAATTTTGGAAATTTACTATTTTTAGTAGGTTTTAACTTCTGGGGCCAT
>ML837329.1:45934-67119 GCA_009831015.1 Picea engelmannii | reverse complement strand
TTTGGATCTTCTTCAGCAAAGGCAATGGAGAAAAGGTGTATGTGTTGGAGCAAATATCCATTGAAAGGGACCTTGAAAAATCAAGGCATGGGTTGTATTTTCCACTTTCCATTTAATATAATGCAATAATAAATTTCTTCCCTATAAAGGTGTCTTGACTTTTATTGTATAACTCCTTAATATTATATATAGAATTCATCAGAATATATATATCTTTGTGCTCTCTCTCTTTGTTAGTTTGTGCTTCTTAAACAGGTTCACCATCCCACAAATACAAAGATGGAGAGACAAGGACGACACTAGAGAGAATCAAGCATAATTTAAAAGGTATGTCACTTGTAACTCTCTAAACTAGTTTATATGACAATGAAGTCTAAGGTGAAGTTTGTATTCTGTCTTGTTTTGTTCTAGCTTCCTGTGGAATTTAGGGAGATTAGTTTGTGTCCACACTTACTGATTTGTCCGATAACACACGATAAACCTCAGAGAGTCTTTTATGTATTTAATGGCTTTAATTTTCCAATTGTATGGAGAAAACTATTGCTCATATTTTTAAGAAGGGTGGATTGATTTAGCACATACTGTGGAAATCTCGGGGAGAAGTTTCAATTGGGGAGCTATCATTTCCAAATAGTTGAGTATCAACATCCTACAGGCCCAAACACCAAAATATGGAGAAATGTTAGTTTTCCACATGGAATCTTACATGTTGGACATAATCTACGTGAGAAACATTTTTGCAGGTATGAATTTAGGATGGTATGTTGTCGAGTTACCCGTGCATGTTTATTTCATCATTTTGTGGGAAAATATGTAGAATTTTTTTAATTCCATGATATGTGATGAGTTTATAGCCAGAGTGCACTTTATTATATTTATAAAAGAATGCCTAAGGCTTTCAGCGGCAACCAAAAATATGATATCCAAATTTTTCCACTGGTATTTTGAAGAAACAAGCACTTGTATCAGAGTGTTCGGGGCTATTGGTGCACCACACCTACTCCCCATCCATGTCCCATACCATCTCATATTGGGAGAAATATACTACCAGACCATCCTACAAGGAAATAACTCTTCTCTGGTGAAGTAAAATAAGAGGGTATTCATACCCTATGGTTTTCATATTGGGTTTTATATGGTTAAAGACACTGTGCATGTGAAACAATAAGGATTAAGTTAGTTTGAGTACCATTTCTCTACAGGTCATTTTCACAAGCATGATACAAAAGTCCTGGTACTCCAGCATGCATCATAGGTGTCCTCATGTTGGCCATATGCTCATTATATATTCAAATATGAGATATTTACTGAGGGTGCCCAGGATTGGGAGGAAGTTCTCCATAGAAGGGATAACCCTAATATGACCAAATTCAAAGAAATGACCATGGATGAACAAGTTGAGACAATAGAGAACACAAATCAAGAGGCCATCAGGGTAATAGAAGAAAACAGAGAAGCAGAAGTGTTAGAGGCACTAATAAGGGGGATATTTTTATTGGAAGAAGATGAGAGAGATATGCAAATATTAGAGGAAGATCCCCCACTTAACCCTTTGGTAGGACCCTTGCGGATTACCCCAAATGATAAAAAAAACAATGAGGAAGAAATAAATGGCTTAAAAAAATTTCCACCAAAAGAGACTATTGACCAAGAAAACATTATCCCCGTGTCACCACAGGTAGTATTGTTAGTGACTACTACATATCAGTGAAGGTAAGCAAGAGCATCAAGCGGGAGGGTAATTCCTACCATCCTTATATATTTAATAACCATATATGACGACGAGGAAGGCTCTGAATCTTCACACATAACCTCGATCCCAATCACACAGGAGAATAAACCAAAGGAAACATCTTCTCCAATCTTCGATGATTTGGTCCCAAAACCCCAAGAACGCGGCCTTGGAGCTAGGACCACTCTCAACACTGTTTTTCTCAATAAACTAGAAACACAGTTGTTGGGAGAAACATAGCCTCATGATGAAAGATATGAGAATGATATGGATATAAGTGAGCAAGAAGAAGGAATGGGGAAGACAGATATCAACATCCCAACGGTTGAACTCGCAACCAATACTAACCCTCTACCCACTTCTCCATATAAGGAAAAGACTTTGTCAAATGACGAAGACCAACATAAGTTCGAGTCACTAGGATAGAAAATAAGCTCCTTTGCTAAGGAGATGAGTGGACCAATCTTTGAAATAGAACAAGAATTGACACCATTATTACCATAGAAATTGTTGATTGAGGAAGAAGGAAGTGAAGTTCCCATCCTTGGAAGAGACAAAGAACCCTCCATGGAACACTTTTATTCAGAGGGAATCCTAGGCAATACTTTTTCCTAGTGAGATCAATAGATTCCTAAACCAGTAGACAAATTGGTCAATATATAGGGAATTTCTTATGATAGAAAAAGGAAAGTCATGATGAGAATAATAGTCAAGAAAACGAATCTCACACTCGATAACAATATATTCATAACCACAAAAGAGATGTTATTCAACAAAAAAAGTGACAAGATGACTGAGCTAATCAGAGTAGTGATGGCCATAACTGATGCCACATTAGACAAAAAAAGGGATGAAAGGGAGGTAGCCACTATGAAGATAGAGTTTGACCATCTACGAAATCAAGCTGAGTATTACCAAAATTCAACACAGGTGATGGTACTCTTGAAGAGTGAATTCTGATAAATGTATGCACAAGTCACAAGGGAGAGAGACCTCTTCACTACTCACATAGTCGATTTCCAAGAAGATAACCTTATGGGGCTAGTAACCCGAAAATACATGAAACGGTGGTATGAGAAGGCACATCAAGCCTTGGAATGGATCGACTACATCGATGAAGTATATAAGGTTCAAGATATAGAAGAACATGGAATTCGATTGTTGATGGACAACATCATCGCCTGAATATGAAAGGAAATTGAATATTGAGTACGTGTTGTCAAAGAACCCTAGTGAAAGATGAAGGAAATATGGGAAGAGAGTGAGAAAAGTTGTGAAAAGATCAACCAGGAAATGAGGGATATCGACTTGCCATATTTTGGCCTACAGAAGGATTTCATTGATTTACTTGACATAGTTAAGAGACATCCAGAGCAAGACAAGGTATGCAAAATAGAGATTTCGCAGGTTTCAAGCATGATCCTAGGCTAAGTGAATAAGTTCATGGAGCCACTGATTAAATCTCTCACATTCTTATAGAACATTAGTGTCAAGCTAATCAAGAACAAATAATTGGAAATTGAGATGAAGGAGGTCCTCTCTGCTACGATGGATCAACACAAGTTTCATTATGTAAATACTTGCGAATATATCTTCTGCAGGTGGTCGGTGTATGAAAGGAACAATCCACTTTAGTAAAATGAAAAGATGATCTAAAGAGGAGCAAAAGAGAATTGATAGATAAATTCTACCATGTGCCATTTTCTTGACTTAACATAACATTAGTAGCTATTTTTAGTTTAGTTATTTTTATAAATAAGAGAATCAACCTTATGTTAAAGGTCAATGGTTTTGGAGAGAAATAATTTTTTCTGGAAGAATGAAAGAGAATTATTTCTATGGAAGTTATTTTAATTTATAAGTTTAGTTTAGAACCAAAGACACTTCTTTCATTTGAGGCGTGAATGTTGTTGGACCGAAGGGGATTACCTCTATCTTTGAATTCAATGTTTGTTGTTGTATTGAGTAAGAGTTGTCGTATCTGTTATTTAAGATATCTTATAATGTTGCAACATTTCTTTGATTCTAATTGATGAATATAAATATATTTTCTTAATATGTGATTGATAGTAGAGCATTGAAAACTACTTTTCTTGCACTAATTTCTTGTCACGTATATATTTTCTTTCTGTAACTGCTATCTCAGATGATGTTGAATGTCTACAAGTCAAAATGGTATTATTGTTAGTTTAAATTAGTTTAGATCTTTATTGTCTACATGTTGAGGTATAAATGTTATCACAAAACCCGATTTTCTCCAATATAACTTAACTTCTGTCTGTCATTTAGTTTAATATTCACCTTTCATTTTTGCAAATGATACAAACAAATAAAAAATAGAACTATATAGCCTGAGGAAAGGTTTCATAGAAATACATATCTATCATTCATAATTAAATCCCATCTATAATTCCAGACATATCACAAATCTAGAGAACCTTACCACTCATCAAACGCTTACGAGTCTGATTGGGCCTCTTAAGAAGGTTTGGTTCCTACTTTTAATTCAAAGGGATCTCAGACCCCTCAAAACTACCTTATATATGTCAATTAGTACCTGCAATAAACCTTTCACAATATATATATCCAATGTTCTCAATAGGTTCTAATGGGAGTCCCTTTCTCTCTTGTTTATACTCTCCAAGTGGATTCTCTTAGGGGTCATCTTCTAACTTTTTTACCCAACTTCCCTCTTTTATGTCTAACCCACTTTCAATTACTTTATCCACTTGCAACCACTTTATAAATAATTAGTAAAATCAACACTTCTTGTTGAAACTAATTTATTTTTAATTATCTTCTTATTGCTTTCAACTAGTTCACCCACTTGCAACTACTTCATCTATAATTAGAAAACTCACGACTTATTGTTGCAACTAATTCATTTTTAATTATTTTCTTATTGCAACAACTTTAACCATGATTAACTTATAGTTACAACCACTTTGAATAGTAAACTTCTTCTAGGAGATTCTAAAATAATTGACTTCTTTGACTTTCTAGGGGCTTCTAGATAGCTCATGATGGTTCTCCAAATTTACTAATCCATATATCTTCAACCATGAGGAAATATGTGATGTACCACATATCAATGAAAATGGTATGACATGTGTTATCCATCTATGATAGTCTTTCATAAAATTTCATTGATCTTCATTACATAATTCCTCAGTCAAACATGGATCCCTTATCCACACTTATGGGGCTACCATAATTTTCTACTGGACTTTATTTAAGGGTTGACATCAATGAAAAACAACTCAATTATTAAAAAATAGGAAATACTTGGAACACATAATACATAATTGAAATGACCATTATCTACTTGAATTGTTCTATATCCTACAACTCTAAGAGATCTATCATTGCCAATAAATATTTTCTTTGTGTTACATTCATTTAGAGTAGAAAATATGGATTTATCCTTAGCCATATGATAAGATTCCCTAGAATAAATAATCCACTCATCATAAGAAGAAGTAGAAGTTTCATTGAAGGAGAAACCATAAGAAGAAAGTGCATGTCCAAGAGAAGAAGAAGAAGTAGAATCAATACTGATGTTCTTCTTCTTCATCATTGCTTCTAAAGTTGTCAACTTCTTGAAATATATGGACTCATCATGACCATATTTCCCGCAAAAGTTGCAATTCCTATGAATATTCTTATTTTTATATTTTTCTCCTTTGTCACCATTAGGAGTTGAAGTTGTCTTAGTGGGATTGGGACCCTTGTTTTGCTTGTTGTTGTGGCAATGTTGTTGCTTCCTGTGATTCTTAGGTTTATAGTTTTGTTGGCCTATTAAGGCTTTGTTAGATGTACTTGTAGTGTTGATCACTCCAAGTTGTACAATATTATCTTTCTCTCTAATGAAAGAACCAAAAAAGGACTCAAGAGTGGGTATTTGATAATCTTTCTCTAGATCCTCTCTCATGGAATAGAAGATAGATACAAGCACATGATATGCACTACATAGATTGGAAAGGATAATATATATGCAACTCTCTTCCTTTAGCTTTATATTACACTCTTCAAATAAAATTCTAAGTGTTTTAAATTTAGATGTATAATCTTCAATGCAAGAAAAAACATTTGGACTTAAAGTTAATATCTGATTTTCTAGCTGATGTGCTTGAAGAATATTGTGTTTACGAAACACAGATTCAAGATTTTCTCAAGATTCATTGGGGTCCTCAATTTCTTGAAGGTTGAATCTTAAATCATGAGACATGGATATTATAATTAGTCCACATGCTTCATCATTCCTATTATCCCATTTGAATTTGTTTTCATCATCAGTGGGTTCTTTTTTCTTTCCCAAGGTAATCCAGTATGTGACTTTACTTCTTAACAAATACTCCATATGGGATTTCCATTGGAAGTTGTTGGTGTTGGTAATAAAACTATCACTATATGAATCCATATTAAATATGTAGATAATATGTATTTAAAAATTAAAACTTATGATCTGCATGGAAATACCTTGAAAAATTAGCCGGTTTAAAAAAAAATGGCACTAAAAACGAACTTCAGATGTAAATGTTATGCCCTTTTAAAAAAAGGCATAAACAGTAACCAAAGATCCACATGGAAAGTATAAGTTGACCCACATGGTGATACCCCTCCAAATAACCTCACTTTTACAAATAATTTGTTTTATGAAGTGACCCACTTTTATTAAAAGAAGTGGGGATCACTTTTACAATGAAGTTACTTTATAAAAGAAATTTGCATGGAAAACAAATAACTTTAAAATAAAATATTAAAGCTACTTATAGTGATTCACTTTTATACTTGAAGTGAAATACACTTTACAATGGATGCATAAACCTTTTTCAAAAAAACTAACAAAAAAGAGTCTTGAACACAAGACCTCTTACCTAATAAGGAAACTTTTAACCAAGTAAGCTAGCAAAATATATTATATTGTTTAGAAGGAGAATTGTTGTTGTTGTTGAAGAAGACATCCTTGTACAATGTGCTCATAAAAAACTCTTTTCACACAAGAAACAAATTTTGTTTCTTGATGAAAACAAGGGTTATATCTCAATTAGCTTACCTGGAAAATACATTTTTTTCGATTTGTTTCTAATTTTCTGAGATCGCACAGGGAATAGGGAAAAGAGAATATGTAGATCCAAAAGAGTAGCAAACAAAAAAAAAATGGAAAACTGAAATAATACTCTGCAAAAGTTTTAAAAGGGCATATTCGAGCTTTATAGCTCCAGATCTTACTTAAATGGCTATATCTTGGGAAAACATACACCTTTTCAAGTGAAATGAAAAGAATTTATGATAGAGTGGAGTACTATGAAGATGATGGAACAATCCTCTCAGCCCAAAAATGTACAAAAATGGAAAAAACTAGATATGAGGCAACTCGGCTTCATGATCTCTATCTATAATGGGAGCGGGTCTTAAAACATAATATGATACCATGTTCGACAACACACGTATTCCTATAGAGAATGAACACCTTCAATATAAACTCACACAACTAGATAAAATATCAACACATTGATATTTTGATGTACTAAACCCCTATGGGAAAACATCGACGATCCTAGACAACGCGACCACTTGGAGCAGTTTATTAATTCAAAAAAGAAATAGAGAAATATTTACAAGGGATTTTCTCACAATCGATCATTGGAAAATGACCCTCCATGCTCTCTAAATAGAGATCATGGACAAATCGGGTGTTAATCCATGGATCAATGTAACCATTAAGATCAAGGAGGATATGAGCCATCAGATCACTCTATGTCGGGAACATATTGTGATCGTTGGATTTCCTAACTACAAATTCATACTAATTCATACTAAAGAAACACACTTTTACCTAACGACACATTAGACTAAGTAGATCTTAACTAACTCCTAAAGCGTCTAAATATCCTAACAATGTACATGCTAAAAAATGATAAAAAAAAGATACTTTGCCTAATAAAATGTTGAGTTACATGTTTGGTTAGTTTCCTAAATCCTTTTACCTATACTCAACCGTCTCTAACCAACTGGAGATGGAATAAATACAACATTTGGCTCAAGGATAAAGGTAATTATTCTTTGCACATTAGAGAAAAAACCTATTTGGCTATACCCACCGAGTCTATAAGCCCATACATATCCATGTTGTTGTTGGTATTTTGACCTGGAAACCATTATTTCTAGCCTCTTTCCGACTACCAACCTATTTGACCAAGATTACCCCATATATTCGGTTTGGTTATTTGGTGAATCTAGAGTCAAAACCAACCGTTATAGCATGAGCTAGGGTGAAGGGACCCATAGTCTCTTTCAACACGACAAAGTTTCACTTGACATATATAATTTTTAACAACCTAACTATCATTTATCAATAAGAAACCCATTCCTTCGAAGTGTATTGTATTGTAATTACATTATTTCAATTTTCAATTCTTTCATATATGCTTCATAAAATACTAATTTTTTTGATCATCCATTATTTTTCATTGAACGAATGGGTAGTTATTAGTATAACTACCTCTTTGCATAGATGGGATCAAAGATATCCTAACAATGGGGAGCAAAAACAACTGTAGGAATATTTGTCAGTTAACCCTTCTTCTCATCGTAGTAGTTAGTTATTTCCTTTGAATTCAATTATAATATCTTTGTTGAGTATGATTTATGGAATTTTATTTATGTACAGTCATTGTTATGTTGTAGTAATCCCACTATTGTAGGTTACTTTTCCTCGAAAGCAAGAGATCACCTGAAAATGACCTTTATTCTCAGCCAAAAATAATTGAATTCATTGATGATATGATGGAGGTTGAATACCAATTTGATACAATACCAACCTGTTCTGTTGTGCAATTAGGATGTAATACATTGGTTGAAGGAGAAAGTCTCCCATTAGATTTTCTAGTGTTTAAATATTACTCAAATATATTTCACCATGTTGAATTTGATCCACAGACTAGGAAATTATAGATTGAGAGAGTAAGGGTAAAATGGAAGAATCTCTTAGAGAAAAATTCTACCTCAATCGACATTATTGAAATGTGAATAAAAGGATCCCTTCAGCTACATGATGTTATTGGTGGAATGCTCAATAATTATATTCAAGAGAAATTAGATGGAAATATAAAGTTGAAGAGTAGGATTACTAAGTTGGAATCCAAATTAATACCTTAGAGGAGGATTGTTGAAAAAGTATGTGCATGATCCTAACCATGTCATTGATTGGAATTTGATTTAGGTGGATCTAGAAGGAGACTTCCAGGTATAACTAGTGCATATATTGGACATGAAGGTCATGGTTCTCTAGAACAAATCCATGGGGAAGGTGAATGTTTAGTGAACCTTCTACATACCTAAAGAAGAGACATAGGTCTCAAGCTTCTAATTTGATGCCATATTCAATTCTAGATACCCTTTTTGACCTATATTAACCCTTCCTCTTTACCACATTATCATTCCTCTTTATCATATTTTCCATGAAAAGGTCATTCGAGAGCTCAAAAGGTAATTTTTTTTGTTAATTAACATTTTCCCATTGTTTTTAATGAATTGTGAAGATTAAGAATCGTTTTATTCCTAACGATGGTTAACCAATCTAGGTCTTGTATCTCACATGGGGATCTTGTAACTCACCTAGTCATTTGGTATATACCTAAGATTCTAGAAGAGGATCAAAGACTTTGGTTCTTCTATTGGATGCCTTGAAATGTTTCTATGTTCATCATATCGACGATAGAGTAAATAGGATAGGCGTTATTCTTCAATCAAATCCTATGATCAACTACAACCAAAACAACACATCCAATAAGGGATTTGTTCGTGGCCAATATTGGATATATTCTCATGCATTGACATGCCATGAGAATATCATTTGATACAATTTATGATCTATTGTGTTTAGAGAAATATTTGAAGATTGAGTTGTATCTATTTTTCATATCTTTCATTGTTTTGATTGATGTGTCTAAGGCATGGAACATGGGATCTATTTTGAGTTTTCCTATGCACTCTTGTGAGACAAATGTGTATATAAAATAATCCTACATGGTGTAAATGACATGAAACATTATCATATAATTACTCTATTTTCATGAGTTTGACTTTCTAAACTTTCAATTCATTATTATAAAGTGATCATGTTGATGTACTGAGGTAGATTCATGTGATTATAAATTGTTCTTAAACTTGTGATCCTTCTAGTGGTGTGAAGTCGGTTGGGAGGGCCCACCAATTAGGCTCACGTTTCAATTTAATTTATGTTTATTTAGATTTCAAGCGTATAGTAATTTTACATTTTGTTATAGTAAGAATACGTTTAGTGAAATATCATATTAATTCATTTTCGTTTCCAATTGTTCAATTGAATACTAGATCAATTTTTCTTGTATGAGTTTTGTGTGTAGCTCCTTGCAGAGAATATATCTTCCATTGAAGAATGAAAGACAAGTTTTATTTTACATTGTGTCATGGGAACATTCAAGTGATGATAATGAAATAATGTGATTTGAGCCATTAAAAATACTATGTCATAAATAAAGTGAACAAGTGATGTCTCTGTCGACTTACAATTTATGATTTACTTTGAAATGATTGGTTTCTTGTTTTCATTTGCATTAGTAACCTGCATGAATATAAGTTTCATTGAAGATATGAGTTAAATATTTGTTTCATAAATAGTTACAGGAACATTTAACAACATGATATAAATGGAATTTTGTAATCTTTGAACCAACAAAACACCTCTTTGATCAAGTATCTAGTGGACTAATTATAGTTTTGTTGTAGTTGTTTTGCATTTGATTTTGTTCTAAGTTTATTTCATGGTGTGAAAATAGAGTTAACTGAAAATCCATCTTAACTTGATCATTGAACAAAATACATAAAAATAGTTGCAAGAACACATGGGTTCATATTCAACATGAAATATTGTAACATGTGCCTAGTAATTGTAGATCTTGTAGATGACGAGAATTGGGAATTCTAATGAGTCTGCATTTAAAATTTTGTCTTCTTTTATGTTTTTCTATTTTTTTTATTACCAACATTTTTTTGTTAGGATCGAAAAGGATTTAATCTTGCATTTCGTATGCTTTCATCTCAAATTCTACAAACACCTGGTTGATAATTTAATGTCAAGTATTTATGTATATAAATAACTTGACATTTTTGGCATCATTTCCAGGGAGATGCTAAAGGGATTGGAGCATAGGTAGGATTTTTTGACAAGTTCCATATTTTGTGTATAACTTAATTACAATTGAAACTTGGGGGAGGATAAGTGGTAAGATGTAAACACGACCTCACTGCAGATTTTTTTGTAGTTTAAAATATTGACATGTTTATGTTATTAAGTTTCTCTGAAACCTCATTGTTTCCTTTCATGCAGGTGTGTTTAATTTGTGAAGATACAAGTTGTGTAAACAGATAACTTTGTGACAACATGGTCTTAGTAGCATGATGAGTTCGAATACATGACATTTTTTATATTTCTTATGTTTTCTTTGAGTGATTTGTTTTCATTTATGTTGATTTCATTTATTTTCCTTATTATAAGGTGTTGTAAGAACCCCTAGGGTAATAATCCATTTATTAAAAGGATATCTAGGCCAACAGAAAGAACTTGAAAATGTTCAAGAATTTGTTGAGAAAAGAAGGAATTATAACTAAAGGTAATTTCTTAAACCCTTGTCCAAAGTTCAAAATTGTGACGAGGGAGGAATCTACATCTCAATAAGTAGAGGAGATGCATGATCATGATCCACAAGAAGAACACTTGAAAGTCTTCCTTAATCATCCTTGCAAGCATATAAAATACTCATGGATGACATCATATGGAGAATAGATTCTAGAGCCAAAGATTGAATAATGTTTTGCATGTTTGTCATTGGATCCCTTATGCATTCAGGAGTTTCATGAACAATTTTCCAAAACACTTTAAGGAATGAAAATAAAATAGAGTCAAAGAGGAAACTCATATATTGAAACTTGGTTCCACATGATCATTAGGCCACCATACTACCTCATTCTTCAACATTTTGTGGCACCATCTATACTAGAATAGTTGGTCTCTCATATCCTGACAATCATGGAGGTATACTTTTTAAATTTGGATATGAGTTTAACAGAGATAATGTTGTGTAAATGGATGCATTGAAAATACTTCTAGACTTGAGAAAATGTTTTTTTTTTCCAATTAAAGTATGATAGTGAAAATAAATAAATAAAATAGTAAAGAGAAAAATAAGTCTAGTTGTGAAAACCAATTTACTAGCACAACTAAACATGAGTTTTCTTGAAAACCAGGAAACTGGCGAGAAATATTCTTAATAAATGTATACATGTTAGTTCAATTTTGTGTTATCGCTCTTCAAAATGATTTATTTCTGATTCTTGTGTCGGATGATGTATGATTCCTTAAGTACTACCTTCCAAAAAACCTCATCCTATCGACTCTAACACATCATATGGGATTGATATTAGAGACGTTAATAAGTAACTTGGGACTTTCATACATTAATGGAAATCCTCCTCGTTGTCAACAATCGTAATTCATCAATTTCCCTTGATTGACATATCTTGAAGGTGATTCGACCTTAAAACATTCTTTCTTGACTAGAAAGATGTACTAGAGAACCTTGACACTCATTGACTTTAATGGTGAGTTGTCTCATGTTGGTTAACGACACCCATTAATGGTTGGTAATACAAATAATTCTCTCTATGTTCAAGTTTAGTAAAATTTATTCACATTGTGATAATATGTGAATCTATGGTGAAGCCCATCTGGTTCATGATTCTAACAGTAGCTTGCAACATTTTCATGTTCTTTCAAATAAGATTATTTGAATATTAGTTAGGATACTGAAATACTTTGAGGTTTTTGGTGGATTTGCGTACTTCATGCACTTGGGGACATAACATGGAAAGTATTAAACCACAGTTTCCTTGATCTCAATTTAATAGTTGTATATGACATATCATATAATTCCATATTATATCCCTAGTGTTGTGTTTGTTTCGTCACTTAGGTGATAAAAAAAAGGGCACTTACAAGTCTAGTTGGGCCTACTAGACAAGACATAGGTTAGTGTATGAGTTAGATAATCTAAGAACATGAAATAAACAAACAAATAAACTAAAAAAAACTATGGGAATAAAACTAGAATGCATAAGAAACTTTGAACCAAAATCAATCAACCAAATGACCAAGATTATGCCACCATTAGATAACTATATTAGTTGGAAAAACACTGTAGAGAAAGGAGGACTTATGGATCCCCTCTTTTTCCTTGAGAGGGATCTTGAGTTCCCTATTGGAGATCTCTTATTACAAAGATAGACTAGAAAGAAAATGGTGAAGAAATACAAGCCTGTCCCTCAAGAGGTGAGTGGAATAGCCTATTGGAATGTTGCTAGAATGCTCCAAGAAGAAAAGAGGATTCTTGAAGGAGGATTGAGGAAGCATAACATTACTATGAGATTCTTGAATTCTTAGTGCACCCATGACCTCCATTTATAGAATGTATTTGAATAAATATCCAACTAGTTATTAGTGTGAATAAGGGGCCCTTTAGGGAACCCTTTGGTTTTTTACCAACCCCCCATTCGGATTCATCTCGGATTTGAGGGTCAAATCAAGTTGGGAGCTGGTCCATAAGTGGTTGAGGGGCCGACAATAACCAGAAATGCGTCGTTCATAGGAGTGCATGGATTTTCTTGTACACAGTCATGCATGTGGAACATTTTGTGCTATATGGGCTTCTTTGCCCCTTGAACTGTGTGTACACTTCCTTTAGTGGTTCAACGCATGTCAAGTTTTGTCTAGTTGTATAGATTTTGCCTCTTGTAAATGCATTTTTGGTGCTACAAGTGAACTAATAGGTGTTTGGAAGTGTTGTATTTCTTTAACCATTTGCATGAAATGTTGTGGATGAAATTTTAGTGATAACAGATGCCCACTAATGTGTGAGGTGAGGAGCATATGTATAGTCAAAATACATAAATGTTTCTTCTACTAAGAGTACAATTGTAATGAAGAGTGTTGATAAGAACTGCAAGAGTGATTCTATCGGAGGGAGAGGGGAAACCATGAGTCCCAAATATATCTCTAGGGAGGGAAAATAAAATTTGTATACAAACAAGGAGGGCATTCCCCATGCTCGTGTCATGTAACCAAAAAATGTAAGACAATAACTGAGGTTGTATGTTGATGTAGATAACTGCAGCACCCTTCAGGGCGGTTTGATAATGGCAGATGACAATTCTGATGGTGAACATACTCTGAAGAGAGGCAAGGATGCCTGTAATACATTTTGACGACTCGTAGGAATGGATGGCCTAACAAATTCAGAGGTCGTCGTTTAGGTCACATAGTAAGACCCATCGTAACATGAGATTGGGTTGAATTCGAATGTAATGGAGGTCAATGACATCAGAGAGAAATGGTGTTTCTCTTTGTTTCATCTGAGAGTTCTCATTGTAAATGTAATGAGAGTGAAGATATTGTTTCCCTTCTAGAAACTATGTTGATGTCAACAGAAAGGGAGACACAACTCCAAGAAGCAAAGGGCTTCATGAAATCCACTAGATAAGATCAGGAACTGATAGGAAATAGGAAAAAAGTGAATATGTGGTGAGAATAAATACTACCCTTGGTTGGGGGTATGTGTGAAGGATGATTGGCAAAAACCGTGAAACTGTATCTAGCGTTAGGGGGATGACTAGACATGGGGTTAAATTGTGCCAGAGGCATGAAAAAGTAGACAAACTCATATATCCAGGGTACATGGACTATGGAATACTTGGGGTTTATGGACGATGTAAACATAAGTAGAGGATAGTGGATGCCCCAACTAAGCGTGACATGGGTTTATTTGTTGGAAAAATAAGGTTGTCAAGGGTGACAACAAAAAGATAAGTAAATGTTGGAAAAAAAGGATTTTTACAATTACCAAATAAATAAAGAATAATTTGAGATGAGTGTACAGATATAGAAATGGGTGCCCCAATGCAATATGGCTTGGCTTGTGAGGGTGCAAGTTGCATGGAGAACTGGTGGAGGGTGGGGGGGCGAATTAGTGGGTTTCTGTATGAGGTAAATGAATGGAAGGAAATTTGCAGATGGGAAAATTGATTGTGGATGAAATGGAGGGTTAATGATACTGTGGAGGCACAATCAAAATATAACCATGATGAGATAACTTGGGAGTCCATTGGGAAAGCTAGCAAAATGATGAGAAGGCGTATGTGGATTATTCTCGAAAATGCGTAAGAGTATTGGGACTTTGATCCCTAGGGGTGGAAGAAACATGAGTGTCAAAGTGCCAAGGGGGACTATGAATGGGACAACTCATGTGGGGGAGAGTGCTAATGGGTGATAGTACCAAAATGTAGCGAAGATGACAGTACTGTAGAGCCGGATGTAGGGACCTAAAGGGGAATGTCGGAGGGTGTGAATGGGAGATGAAATTGATATTTAGAGGGACTGATTACATGCCAGTGTCGAACATATACCTGAAGGGGTTGCACTAGTTTTGGATGACCAAGTACCTACACACATGAAAACTGAATATCCGACGTGAAAAATATATGAATGTAAAGAACATATAAAAATTATTTGATAATTTTGAACATGATTTTGCGTACCTGGACGTCATGTGATGAAAATACTCCCTCATGGCCGATGACAGATGGTGACCCATGGAATGTGACTATGTAGATGGTGGAACCCTGATCCTATGGGTAAAGATGGATCTAGAAGCCAAGACTCTGGGCTCCTGTAACTGAGTGTGGAAGTTTGGAAAAAGGGTGTATATATGGATGGTGGGCCCACAATGACACCTCCTTTGCACTAACACTATTGTTGATCTAGAAAGAGTGTCGTGAGGTGTTTGGGAATATTACGGGAGCTTGGGGCTACCAATAAGGTCGTTGAAAGACCTCTTGCGAGAGGAAAAGTGATCGATGATGGAGCATATTCCAAGGGAGATCATGGGTAGTCATTTCCTCCAAGATGTCTTCGTCACAGTGGAAAATACAAGAATATAGTGGATCTCGGGAGGTGATAGGGGCGACTGTCACCGTGTGATTATAGTCAAGTGGTTAAGATGTAGAGGGGATTTGGAAAGTATGTTGCGATGCATCATTTGTCATAAACCAAATTTCCAGACACTGTGGGGGATAAACTGTGGTAGGGGGTAAAATTTCTTGTGGGAAATGAACTGGATAATTAGGAGGATTTGGAGGAATATCCTCAGACATGCTATCCATGAAGCATGGAGGGGTGGGAAGTGACTCAGGTTTGGGGGAGGAGATATGGACAATATCTGGAGAAGAGATAAGGGTAGTAACTCGTGTCACATGAGGTAAGGTGGTCGAATTATTTTAAATAAGCATTATTTGACAACGCCTATATTCAATGATCAAAGGACACTGATATGTGAAATGAGAAAGTGAGTCATAAAGAGATAAATGGAATATCATCCGTTTGGGGACTAAGGTCAAGACATAATGGATGTCGGTGATGTGGGTACCCAAAGGTGGTGGTGGAGAGGGATCTTTCTGAAAGGTTTGGCATACCGACGTCAGCGTCTTTCGAAACTGAGGTAGCGTAGGGAAATAATGAGTGTAGTGGTTGTAATCTGAACATATGGAACACATGAATTTGGTTCACATCCCTTTACTATCTGTCATGGGAGATGCTGTGGTAGTTCTAGTTGTGCTTGGTGGAGCAATGAGTGATGTGGTTTCTTGAGGGAGTTGGATCAAATTGTGTAACTTGGGGAGAGAAGGAATCGATTAGTGGGGTGTCCCTCTCTATCATAAAGGATACAAGGAGGTTGAACTTGGGGAGGAAGTGGAGTGGTGGGATATTTCTTCTTCCATATACCCCCATCCATAGTGGTCGTGTTGGCGATTTGGGGTGAGGTTGGTCTGGTTGGAGTTAGTACTGGAATCTATATTGGGATTCCCTTTGATTGGGGAGGGAGGGATGGTTGAGGAACCATCATGGGTGGGAGTAGATACCATACTAGAATGGATAGAACCATGTTGGGAAGGGTAAGCATTGTGGCTACCTGAAAATATTATACTCTTGGTGGGAGGTAGAAGAAGGGAATTTGAGTAATGTCTTGGGGGATTGTTTCCCAAACCAGGATTTTCCCTAGGGGAAGGGTGAAATCAAGCGTAAGAAGTGTCATAGGGCTCTTAGGTAATTCCTGAGGTAGAATTTTTTAAACTGGTGGGATGTCGAGGAATGTAGAAGCCTCGCTGGGAGGAATGGTATCTCCGGTTTCAATTCCATTCGAAGATACGACAAACACTAGTGTTGAGGTGTGTATGAGAGGTGGTGCTCCATGGTATGCTCCCATCAAGGATGGGTATTTGAAAATTTTGGGGGCCATATCCATGAGTAGATATGCATCGAAACTAGTGTCGACAAGAGGTAATATGTTATTGATGTTGGAGGATTGGTTAGGCTCGTAATGTAAAACTTGGTTGATAGTGATGATTTTCCCATTGGGGGGGAACACCATCATTTGAAACATAGAATAAGCCATGTCCTTCATAGCGTACATGTAGCTATGTCCAAACAAGATGTTGTAATCGAGCGGGGTGTCGATAACCTCAATGTCAATAAGGATGGATTTTCCCCCAAGTTCAGCGGGGACATTTTGAAAGATCCCTTCAGGTGAGGATGGTCAACCATCATAAGATCTCAAGGTGATGGCAGATGGTACTAGCTCAGGGGAGCCAAGTTTTTTCCATATAATTTTGGACAAGATGAATGTGGATGAACCTTCATCAATGATACACCAATGAACTGTGATGTTCTGAATCTTGACTGGTATCTAGAAAGCTACCAAAGTGGGGAGACGAGGTTCCCCACAATCTAGATCAAATGTGATGAGCCTATTATCAGTTGGGTCGAATTCACCCAAGGCAGAAAGAAAGGATTTTCACTGGGTTGGGTAGGTTTGGAGGAGCTCCAACACTGACATGGTTATAGGGGATTTTTCCAAGTCAATGACCAGACTATAATTATGTGCCTCCCTAGACTGAGGGTTGTTGACATTCTATCGTAACGGGATGTGAGGGGTACGAATGGAGGATTCAGTGTTAGGGAATGGAATCATCAAGGGTTGTTCGACTATATCTTGAGCTGCTTCTGAAGTGGTGGGAGTAGATTTAGGGGATGCGTTGTATTGAAGACCACATGTTTGCAGAAGAATTTCTTCTTTGCTAGTGAGGAGGATATTGCGATCTGCTGGATTTCAAGGGTTTTTATATTGTCCCATTTGTGGTGGGGCAAGATGCATCTCATGTTGGGTATTCATCACACCTTGGTGTGGAATAGGGTTTTTCAAAATAGCTGGGGGTTGTTTCTACAAATACTATTGTGGGGCTTGCTGAGGGGAATACAATGTTGGAGGAAGTGGCACATTCATGGAATATTCCATCCATTTGAAGTCAACAATTTGGGAGAAATGGTGAGTGTAATGGCCATTCTCACTGCAAAGAGCACATAGGAATTTTGTCCAGAGGTTTTTATTATTTTTACTCCCTTAGCATTTGTTTTTATTGTTCCCTTGGGGGTTCTGGTTACCCTGGTTCTAGTTTCCCCCGGCAGGTTGGTTTTTTTGTGGGTTATTTCCCCCTGGTCCTAGGTTATTATTGTTTCATTTTTTTCCTTTCTTTTTGGAATTATTCAGTTGATGGGTTAGATTTTTCATATTCAAATGTTTAAAAGTATGAAATTGTTGAATGGGAGAGGGATTAACAAAGTTAACACCAACGTGGGGTTTTCCTTGTGTAGGAGCAACCGATTGTGGAGGACTAGGAAATGGAAAATACAAATTGTTTTGTGGCAATGATCTGTAGGGTGCATAGGAAGGCGTAACACTTTCACTAGTGCCCAGGTTATATGTTGAGGTAGAAGGGGCACCGGAACTTAGTTGAGAAGATGGGCACATTACAGGTGTCGGCAAGGGTATACTCATGGGTGGAGGGAGAGAAACATGATATGGTTGTTGGTAAAGGGGAGGAGGGTAATAAGATGACCCTCCATATATCGATGGATATTGGAGTGTACCGTACATAGGTGGTGGTTGGATGTACAGATTGTGGTGTGTTATGGTACCAATCAATCCATCAGCCACATGAGACATCCCAGGTTTTTCCTGGCCAAATGGTACGAGTCTCGATGCATCAAGTATTATTGTATATACATAACTCAACTGAGCATAAATGAGGTCATACTATTGAGCCTTTCTTATGGCTTCCTCTTCAGTTTGGCGAAAGGTGGATGCCACATATTTGGAAAGGATAAAGACGAGTGATTTGAGAAACTAATTGAGACATTGTTCTTTGTTGGTTTCAGCTTTTCATAAACTATGTCGTTGATGTCATCCATGAATGTGGTCAGAAATATATGTAGCCAAGGTTTGTTTTCACTCAGAGAGCAGTTCTAGACCAGTGTCATGACAATTTGGTAGTTGAAAGAAGGCTAAAAATTCTTTGGACAAGGATTCAAAAGTCACATGGGACCCAGATTTTTCATCCACATACCATTTGGCTAATGGACCAGCGAGCGTGAACTGAAATAACCTTAGGTGGATGTATTCAGCCATGATGTTGTTTGAAGAGAACCATAAGTGGAAGTTCATGACATGGTTGATGGGATCTTCCCCTGATTTCCCTTAAAATTTGGGAATGTATGTACGTAGTTTGGTAGGCATATTGGGCCATGTGGGGTAATGAAATATAGGGCCATTTGTGAGTTTACTCAAATCAGGAATGTTGAGGGATGCCAATTATGACATGGGGGGTGGCGGTGGAGGATTAGTTCCAGCCATGGTGTGAGCAGGTAGTGGACCTAACCCTTGAGGGGGATTTGGTGGGATTGTACTTCTCCCTTGAGAAGAAGTTTCCCCCCCACCTCCTTGTGAAGGAGAGATAGTGGATGGATGGCCTTGGGAATTGGACCCAAGTAAGGTGGAACCAAGAAAAGATGATCCCAAAATAGTGGCACTCACAGGGGTGTGATATGGTTGAGCCGATGAGTTGGCAAGACTAGGAAATCCTCCTAGGATAGGAGGGAGAATTTGTAAGTGTCTGGAATGACGTGGATTCTGTGGGTCCCCTATGATGTTTGACTAGCAAAGTGAATGTGTGGAAATGGTGATGAGAGGAATAAATGAACAAGAGACTTGTATAATTTGGAACTTCACAATATATCTCACAATCATATGTAATCAAATGAGAATCATACATAAATCAATTGAAAAGAAGCATACATGTGGGTAGGTGGATTTTGTCCGCATGGGAGAAAAAAGAAACAAAATGCTTGTGTCCTAAAAATGCGTAATGTACTTTCTCTCAAATATCACTAGATGTTCCAATAGCACTCAATAGTGGGCTCTGAAGCCACCGGAAGAGGAACTAGTGAAGGATGAAACAATCAGTTATAATGAGAGGTAGAGGGTGCATATCCAAAAAGAGTTGGTGATATTTCCCAATAGCCACACAAAATTTGATCAAGGTGAAATTGCATCCCACAATTTCCACCTAGGTAGATGTCCTATATTTGTCCACTAGGTACCTCAGTCAAAGTGCGACATTTAGATTTTTGGCATCAGAAATGGGTCACAGGCTCAAGGGGGGACACACAGAACAACCAGACCTCAGACTTTGACCCTTCACGGGTATCTCCCTGCCTTATGGTGTTAGGAATAGTTGACTTGGAGGATTTTTAAGTTCTCTATTTGTCAACTTCTAATGTTTGAAGATGTTAGAACGAGATAACAAGGGTTTATTTGGATGCCTACCCCTGAGATCCTACCTAGACTAAAAAAATTCTTTTGGCACCTCCCATGGTGGAAAACTTAGTGAGGTTTTAGAAAACATTTAGATATGGTTGGCTGAGAGGTTGGGGGTGTGAACCAATATAATTTGAATTAATTGAGTGTGGATAATTTCTTCAAGAAGTAGTGGGACATTTCGAAATCCCTTTGGAGGAAACCTACTTCAACCTCCATAATCTGAGATTAAATTATGTGAGTGAGGAGTGAATTTGTGTGTGATAAAGTGATCAAATGTGCTAAATGCTAAAATCCCTAAAGAAATAGCATCTGGATATATGGATCCTTACCAATCCTTTAAACTCCCTAATGTGGTTTATACTAAGAAAACATAAAAAAACTATCCTAGATTGTAAGCATATGAGCATGTATGGGCCCATTACTCTGATCTTTAAACTCTCCTAGTTATGTAAACTAAGAAAGTAATTCTCAAAAAACTATCATAATTTTGCAACATGTGGGCATGTATGGTGTTAAGGCCTAATATTGGCTCATTACCCCTTAATTGGGGCATATTAGATTAGTAATGCTATTTTATTTATGTCATCTTTAGGCCATTAGTTGTAATTTAGATTAGTAATGTTATTTTAATTATGTTGGCTTTAAGC
>ML837329.1:5607-25519 GCA_009831015.1 Picea engelmannii | reverse complement strand
TTTGTAAATCATTTATGTCCCTACGCATTTCTTCACCTTCATTAAGAGTCGAAGTAGGATTTTCTGGAGGCTTATTTGGTGTAGAAGTTCCCTTTTTTGGTGGCATGTTGGCCAAGTATCACTTTTGAACCTTGATTTTGAGGTGGTTCTACTAGACAATATTTCTTTTATTGTATCTCCCAAGTTTCAACCCTTCTGGGTATGAAACTTTCTTTTATGTAGTTCTCTAATATTTCTTCTTTGGAATGCTACAGGTCTGATCAAAATTGGATGTGCCAAGTGGAAATTATGGTAACTTCCCCACAACTTGCCGATTTTCGGCCTTTCGAAGAGATCTCACTTGTATATTGTGCCTCGTACAAAATAATTCATATAAAATTATGAAACTCACACCGGATATACTAAAGATTGTTCATGATCCAATGAAACTAGTCCCACTCAATTTGGATACTCTAGGAAAAAGTTATGATTGTTTTACCCGGAACATCTTATTGAGACTAGTCAATAGGACTAGTCAGATACCCTATCTTACATAGGGTGTATCTACAAATGTAAGATGACCCAAAAGTTGAAATCTTTACAAAATATGCCTTACTAATTTCTGTAACTATCCTCCATATTTCAGGGTCTGAAACGTTAAAAAAAAGTGTTTATAGCAAAAATTCCGCAATGAATCAGTTCAGGATGATTCCATAACCCTATCTTGTACAGGTTGTATCTCTGAAAGTGTAAGGCCTCAGGAGATAAATTTTTAACCCAAGGTACCTTGATCTGTCTACTAAATATCCTCCAAGTCGTTCCTTCTGAAACATTGCAGAAAAAATGTTATAGCAAAAATTCCAAGGTGTCTCAGATGTAGCAGTGAAACCCTAAGACCTTGAGCTCTGATACCATATGTTAAGAAGAAAATATCAATATAGCATAGAAAATCTTCAAAAAAGTACTCAACGCCTTGAAAAAGAGATAATTTTAGATAATAAGCCTCTTCGAGGGGGCAACCTCCTTTTACCCCAGTTAAATGTTCAAGTACAAGATGATTCAAAATGAAAATGTCTCCTTGGTATATATAGGAGACTAGGNTAGATAACCTAGGCCTGGGACATCTCCTCCTTCTTGAGCTCTAGAAAGTACAACTAGCATATGAATAGGGAGAAAATGAGTGTAGCTAAGGCTAGGCTCAATCCTCTTCAACATGAAAGAGTAAAGTGTTGCTATGGCAAGGCTCTATCTCACTTTAACAAACAAAACAACTAGAAATCTTGGCGGGACATGAGACAAGGACCAATTATGTGTGCTTGTCACCTAGGGTTTATGCAGCAAATTTATAATAATAAATGCAAGTAATAACAATACAACCATTCAATTAAGAAGTTTTACATAATTTCACTTACATTTCACCAAGAAACATCATAGCAAACCCTAGCTATAACATCTTCCACCAAGAGAAATGAAAAAAAATGCCAAGAGAATCTTCCTTCAACAAGTGTGCCTCACTAAATCAGCCAAAACCCTAAAGTAGGGTGCAAATTTTATACCTCACCAAGTGGTGAGTGAAATATGATGATAAAATGAGAGTCAAAACCCTTAATATATAGCTTATCAATGATCTAATTTTACTTTTTAGGTCATAAAAAGGCTGACAAGGCCATAATACCAAAATAATATTATTTTTACATTAAATTGTCAAATTAAAACCCTAATTGAGCTGCAAAGAGAGTAAAATAGCCTTCAAGGTAGGCACTAGCCCTCTCTAGGGAAAATGAGTCATCCAGGAGCAAGACGTTAGTCCCCTAGGGGCCTCTCCAGCATGCCACACATGGCACTGTTGCCCAATCTGCCTCCAAAAAGTGTCCATGAATATGGATGACTTCATGGTGAAGATGGGGATGTCCTAAGCCTTCCAAGGCTAGCATTCCATTAGAAAGGGGTGATTCCCCCTAGGTCTAGTCTTTCTAGAGTGTCTTTGGTGGTACGTCCTCTTCCTTTTAGGTGAAAAAACCCTGATTAAGCTTTGTCCTATCCTTTCCCCTTAATGGGGTCTCAACATCCATCTGGTGGGCTCTTCATCTCCATGGAGGTCTGAACTAGTCATCTCCCAATGTGTACCAATCCAAATGGTACTTGTCTGTCGAGCATGGTCCTGCACATCAAAAGTTACACCCTCCATGGGCTCATCAGTCACAGGGATCATAGAAATGTCAATCACATCTCATCATCAATATTATTAAACATATGCAGAAAACCCCTAATACATCAGTCAATAGCTCAAAGACATTACAAAAACCTACAATACAAGATTGGAGAAAAGCTAAAGGCATCCTATTGGGCTAGTGTCCACAAGAAAAGGAAAGATTCCAGAAAGATATCATACAAGCCATGTAAGTGAGGTGATGTGTCTAGGGATGTCCAAACATGTGGGTGCAATGAGGGCCAAGGATGCATAAGTGTTACCTGTGGGTGCCTTTGTAAAAGGCGAGTTGTACCTTTCATGGATGCATTTTTTCCAAGCCCATTCTTGCGTTTATTCTTTTTATTATTGTTTTATTCTTTTATTTACCTTTTTTTGTTCAAGAACTAACAAGGGGACACTACCTTAGCATGGTGACCAAAGCTGACAGCGTTACCCACAAGTAATTTCATAGAGATGAGAAGGTTGGCTCGTGAGGAGACCCCCTTTCCCTTGGCCATGCAAACAAAGGTCACTTCCGTAGCATGGTAACCAGATGGTGGCAATGTCATACTATTAGGTACCCGTGGACTGAATAAGCTGGCTAGTGATGAGACCCCCTATCCTCTGACTAGGTTTGTTTTGTTATTTTTCGGGTCCCTGTTGTTTCTTGTTGAGAATAATTTTACTTCCTTCTCATGGATCCCTGGGCTAAGCATCTCAAGGTTTTATTTCTAGGATTTTGTCTTTTACCAACTACTTTTACCTTATGGGACTTTAGCCCCTTCCTCCCACGAGATAAGGTGAAATCCTGTAAATATTTCAACCCAATGCCCAGACAAAGGGAATGGGATAAATGAGAGGGAGACAATATGAAACATTGGTGCTGTGATGGGAGTGGATAATGGCTTTTCATAAATTCCTCTAGTGGTAAACCAAGACCTATGGGCACAGGCTTGCTAGGGCAGCCTGTCAATTCCCCCAAGCATGGTCAAGTGGGAAAATGTAAGATCCAAGCAGTAGTTAGAGATAAACGAAATCAGATGAATATATTTAAAGGTTTTAATGATCAAAAGTGACACATACCATGATACCTGGACCAATTACCTCATGGAGCAAGAACCTTCTCTGATACAGGACCAAACCAATGGTGATGGATGCTATTGTTGTTGACAAGACAAAGCTGATGGAAGAAGAAATGGATGGGCCCTCCAGGGCCATGCTTAGGTCAATCCTACTCTTGGTACTTCATTTCTTGGACCTGTGGGCCTTGAGACATGATCTCCTAGCTATCCCTAAAAAGTGGGGATAACAGGACTGACTCAGGAAAGGCTAATATGGTAGAAAGTTTATAACTGCATATGGACAACTCAATAGAAATATTATTTAGTTTGGAGTTCTCTTGAACATATGAATGACATGACAGTTGTCTTGGTAACATTGACTCAAGGAGGACCCAACATATGAACTCATGGATGGTCAAACGAGAGACAAATGGATTTCCCAACCCGGATATAGTGATGAAGGGGGGTGTCATGTTCAAGAGCAACTTTTACTACCACTAACACAAATACAAAGACACGTTTCTTTCCCAATTTACCCCAACCATTTCTGGAGAGTACCACTTTATTTTTACGCAAGATTGAGGAGGATAACATATGATTTTAATGTAATCTCATCCTTCAGACAATTCCCTTGGATTGTGTTTAACGAACCCTACGAAGGAGTGGTTTTGTCCCATATGGGTCTTTCAATGTTTATTTTACGAGTCTAATGAAAGAAAACTTAAGGGTTTTTCATGTTTAGAGAGTCTAAAAAAAACTTAAAGAGAACTCCGTAATATCCTTTTTCATAAGTTAGTCTGTCGAGACCAAAAAATAGATAATCTACCTCTCATCAAACGTTTTCTTCAAATACTTTTACGAGCGTGAAAATAACAAGGTTGCTTGGCTATATTTTCATGTTTAGGGAGTTTGAAAAGATCTTAAAGGATAATCCATAGTCATATTACCAATGGGAGTTTGAAAAAATGACAAAATACTACTCAATTGCATTCTCATGGTTTCACAAGCATGAGAAAGAATTAAGGCAGTGCTTAGAATTTTTCCTAAAAAACCCTAAAAGCATATGTACATAAGAAAAACATACAAAAACAACCAAAAATGGTGGACCCCTGTCAAACGTCTTGTCCTTATAGCTTTCAATATGTAATATAAAACACTTTGCAAAGTTGGTTAGACTTTAGGGCATAGGTAAAATATGAAAAATATTTTAATTTTGCAATCAAATAGGGTAAAAAGTAATAAAATAGGTCAAAACAACCCATTTACCATTTCATTTTTCAATTTCACCCAAATAGTTCCCAAACCCCTCTTTTCCACCCAAATTTCAAGCATTGATTTCAGAGCGCTCAGTGGACCATCTTGCAAATCGCTTCTATCAAAAAGGTAATCTTCTGCCTCTTTATCTCTTCATGGTTTAAAATTTCATTTTTATTGGTTAAATTTTGATTTTAGGTCGATTTTTTGGGGCTACCTACGCTTTGAGATCGTCACAGGCCCATAGTATCGTGAACTACGATGATCTGGCATTGTCATAGGGGACCCAAAGACATGGTTTGACAACATCACTTTGCATAAAATCAAAGCACCGCAGTGACCACACTTCAATTTTTGAAAAGATGAAATGAGTTAGGAAAAATTCCAAGAAATGATTTTTTATGATTCTAATCCTTATTTGATTTAACTTAGCAGGTTTTCCTTATTCAAAATGCTTGAGTGGAGAGAATGGGAGCATGAGGAAGAAGACTATTTTTCTGGGAATGGCCGAAGAACACTTATGGCACTCTGTGAGTGTGGTTTACTCAAGTTCTTAAAAATCCAAGGCATGAGAGCCCAACTGAGATTGCTAGAGTATCTAGTCCACATGTGGGATGTAAACAAAAATCCTTTCACATGGGTGTGGATACACTCACCTTGGATATAAATGATATTTACTTTCTAACGGGGTTAACTTGCCAAGGCTCTCGGGTGCAAAAACGAAAAAAGAACACTAGAGTATGACACACTAAAAATACACAACACTCATGAAAACGTAGTTTAAGCATAGTACCTATTCAAGTAAATCCCATTTCTGGGTTCACTCAAAGGAATTCCATCATGATCTACCATCTCATAATCCCCTTTTCTCCAACACTTGTTTCACAATATAAGGGCCATGCCACATGGGCTCGAATTTACTGCCCCCTAATAATTCATGATCTTGTTTGTAAAGGAGAATCAAATCACCCTAAAAAAAAACATGTGGTTTGAAATTCTTGTCATATTGAGCTTTGACATGCTTCTTTTGAGTTTCAATGACTAAGTCAGAATCACAGCAAGTCTCATCCAATTGTATCAAATACAAGATATGTTCCTCTTCAGTTGAGGTGTTAGGGAGAAGTTTGACAACTAGTTTCAAATATGGGATTTCAAATTCAATCGGTAGAATAGCTTCGATACCATATAATAATTGGAAAGGTGTGAACCCCATGGCATATTTAACAGATGTTCGATAGGACCATAATGTTGAGAAGAGAATTGTGTGCCATCTTGACTTGTGAATTCCTATCATCCGTTAAAGCATAGTAGTGATAACTTTGTTGATTTATTCAACCTATCCATTGGCATATGCATAGTAAGGGGTTGATTTTTCATGCCAGAGACCCAACTTCTCTGTAAGTCCAGGCATCATGAAATTGTGAAAATGACTACCATGGTCAGTGACAATGGCTTGAGGGACACCAAATCTAGTAACGATATGATTGAATATGAAAAACACAACAATTTTCTCGGTATTATCAAATGTAGGCATTGCCTCGGTCGATTTAGTGAAATAATCCATGACTACGAGGATATATCCATTCCCCCTCACCCAGTGAGGGTTACATGTCATGAACTCAATGCCCTATTTAGTGAATGGACCAACGAAAACTACATGATGAAGAGGAGTAGGATGGGATGAGATCTTATTGTTGTATGTTTGACAAGCGTGGCATTTCTAGACAACAATAATTTAATCCTTAAACAATGAAGGCTAGAAGTAACCATCTTGTAAGATATTTTGGGAAATGGAATACCCAGACATATGACCACCACATGCTCTTGAATGATAGTCATTCAAATCTTTCTCATCTTCATCATATTTGAGACATCATTGAAATATGGAATCAATACCACGATGGTAAAGGGTATCACCAAGGATAATGTATTGACGGGCTTGATACAGAATGTGATGACAATATACACTAGAAATATTGTGTGGGAAAGTTTGGGTTTGGAGATAAATGATAATGTGTTGATACCATATGTCTTCAGAACTGATCAGAAAGAGAGACTCATCAGGAAAAGAATATTGTACCAAAGTTTGTGTCTCAGTAGAGAGAAGGTCATGTATCAACTTGGAAAAAAACAAAGACTTCTTTGACTTAACTCTCTCAAAATCCAAATAAAAATCTTGGAGAATAAAAATCCATTTGGATTATTTCCCCCCCAACAATTGTCGAGTAAGGATGTGTTGCATGGGGTTGCAATCAGAAATAATTGTGGTTTTGCACAATAAGATGTAATGACAAAAAAATTCAACAACTTGAACAACTACCAAGGCCAGTTTCTCCACATGAAAATATTTGATTTCAATGGTCACGAGACTCCGACTCAAATAGTAGATAACATGTTCATCATGTGAATCATCCTCTTGGAATAGAACCATAGCGATGGTAGAATCTGAAGTAGCTAAGTACAAGAAATAATCTTGACTATAATTAGGTGGAAATAATAGTGGTGTATGGGTTAAGGAAAGTTTCAAATATTCAAAGGCTTTGTTGGCAGTGTCATCCCATACAAAATCATGACCCTTTTTAAGAAGTTGAGTAAAACCTTTCATTAATTCATCATAATTGGGGATGAATCGACGTAAAAAGTTTCCATTCCCTTGCAAACTTTGGAGTTGTCATAGCGTAGAAGGAGGAGGCAAATTGAGGATAGCTTCAACCTTCAGAGGGTCCACCCTAATCCCATGTGTAGACATGATAAAAATAAGAAGTCGTTTGGACTCCACAGAAAAAACGCATTTATGTGGATTAATTTGTATGCGATAATAATGATAGAGTAGGAAAATGGCCAGTAAATGTGTTGGGTGATCTTGACGATGCATAGAATGTGCCGGTAAATCATCTAAGTAAGGTTGTACAATGTTATTAATGTCATGAAAAGTGTAATACATAGTGCGTTGAAAATTCACACCAACATTTTTTAGACCAAAAGGTAGTTTCTAGTATTCGAAAATTCCCCAAGGGAAAATAAAACCAGTCTTATGTTGATCCCTAGGTAAAATATTGATTTGATTATAGCTAGAGAAACCATCCATCAAGGAGAAGATTTCCCTCCTAGCACAGTTGTCAATGATATGGTCAATGAAAGGGGTTGGATAATTTTCTTTGGGACAAGATTTGTTGATATCCCTATAATCTACACAAACACAGATCATGCCTTGTTTCTTCTTAACGAGAACAAGATTAGACACCCAATCAGTCAAATCCATAGGATATAAAAAATCGGCTTTAAGAAGTTTTTCAACTTCAATTTTAATAGAAACAACTCTGCGTGGATGGGCTGGGTGAAGTCTCTGTTGAACGAGTTTAGCATCTGGGTAAGTATTAATTTCATGCACAACAATATCTAGATCAATGCCAGGAATCTCTTTGTAACTCTAGGCAAAAACATTGCAAAAATCTAGGAAAAGAGCTTTGTAAATTCAGACCTCATCAGTAGAACATGAGGCACCGATGTGAACATTTTCCACGACTCTGGGTTTAATTGAAATATATAGGAGGGTAGTGGGTGAAATTTTACCCAAGTTCCCTTCATATAAAACATCATTTATTGGTTCAAGAACAGAGGAAATATTAACAAAAGTAGAAAGATTCAAAATCTATTGATAAATCTCTATGGTTTTGAGTTCTCGGAAGAGAATAAAATGATGATTCCCATTGTCCCATGGGGTATATTCCATAGAAATAATTTTCATGATCATCTCATTGATTTGAAACACCATGTGAAACAGATCTGAAGATGTGTCTAAGAGAGAATGAGGACAAGGAGTCGTCAATTGAATAGCTTGATAAGACAATTATACGAGACTGAAAGGAATTCAGTCACCGTAACGAAGATAGTCTTTAGATCTAGGTACTATCTAAGGGTCATAAGACTCAGGGGTTTCACCAACAATGGTTGATACCATGTTTATCGAAGCAACAAAAGGAGGAGGAATATCAAGTGGTAGAATGGGGAAAGTACCCATTAATGATGAATCCTTTAGAAGACCCACACTGAAATTCTCATAATCAGGAGTTGTTTTCACAATGAAAGGTACGTTACTAGTATGTGAATCAGAATTAAAGAAGCAATGTTTATTGATAGTAAAAAAAATTCCTTTGTGCGGGAAGCGTAGCACAAAAAAAAGAGTAGAAACAACTGCACACATGGAATCAATACAACTACAACCAATTACAAGGTTATAATCAAGAGGTGCATCAAAGACCTCAACCTAAACATTAACCACTTTTCCATCTATCGTAATAGACAATGAAGGAAGAACACCATAAGGTGTAAACCATGTACCATTAAAATATCTTAGAGTATTGTGTGACTTGGTAAGGGAAGGAGAGCCAATGGATTTCCAACAAGTGATGAACATGATGCAAGTCAAGGCTCCTTCGTCAATAACATTTTGAAAAATATTCTTGTTTTCCATAATAAATTCTATTTGAAATGCTAATTGAGGAGGAAGTCTTGGAATATGATCTTCCAAGTCAAATATTATCAAGTTCATATCAATAGGATAAATTTCACCAATATCCTTTAACAATGCCTTCTGTTGTGTAGGAAAACTTTGAAGGACTTCAAGAGCTGACATTGTGAAGTGTTATTGTGCAAGGTCCTCTACAATACTGTAGTTTTGAGGAACACATGTGTCAGGATTAAACGACGACTTATGAACAACGCCTTTAGGAGGAGGATGAAGAACTATTTATAGTCTTTGTCATTCTAGATGAAGAGGACCATTAGGAGGTGAATTTGATGGAGGGGGATGAACCAATAGAGGTGGTGAATCATCAAATTTCTCTTTCAAAGGAGAACAATATTTGGCTCGAGTAGCGAATGAAACTCCGTTCTTCTTAGAGTCACTAGTACACATAAGTACATAAGATGTGGTAGAGGGAGAAGGTTGGTCATGAATGACCAATTGTGTGTGCTACTGAGAAGGAAACGGTTGTGACAAAATGATGGGTGTAGGAGGTGTCCTGGTCCATTGAAGGAACTTAGTAACCTCAACATGTCGTGGAAAATATTTCATATAATGATCCTCACCATAGATAAGGCAAGGATAATTAGGTTTTCTCTTGTATTTCTCATCAACAGACTGAGTCTTGGGTTTATCGGATTGTTGATTATTATTTTTTTCCTCCTTATTCTTACCCTTCCCTTTATTTTTATTTTATTTTTACTAGTAGGTGTAGATTGAACCGAATTAACCTTAGACATTTTACTGGGAGAAGGATTTGGAGGAGGAGTATTTTGTACATTAGGAGTAGTAGACTTGGGATTGGAATGACTGGCTTGTTTAGACTGAGTCTCAGCATGAAAAGTGCCAATCACACCATCAACAACATAAGAAGCTACTGGAGGTGTTAGGGTTGTATTCATAGATGATCAAGGAGAATCAAGGATTAAATCATATAGTGTGCATGTTTGTGAATAAATAAGATCCAAGTATTGAGCATGACTAAGCTCCTTCTCTTTGGTGATGACACCACCCATGGATACATATTGGGATATAGGACCAATGAGTGACTTGGTAAACCACTTAGCCAATAATTTATTAGGAAGGGGAACTTTTATTAAGTGTCTTCTCCTCCTCCACTCATGAATATGATTGGAAATGTGATTAGAAAAGAATTTTTTAAATGAACTCAAAATTCCAATTCCTGTCTCCTATCGGATTGGTAATTGGTAATGCATTAAGAAAGCCATAACTAAGGTTTTGAAGTCATTGAAGAATCCTTGTGTAAATTCAATATACCATTTGGTTGTTGAACTTTTAAGAGTTTGCTGGAAAAGACATAATATTAAGGAGTTGTCCATCAAGGATTTGGATGAACACCAAAAATGGAATGTAATGATGTGATTATTTGGGTCTTCTCTTGATTGTGCATCAAAATTAGTAATGTCTGATGGCATCTTGGTAGGTATGACTGGCCAATAAAGAGAATGCAAATTAGGATCATTCAAAATCGTAGATAAATATGGTAATTCCAAAGTAGCAAGAAATGGAAATTGTCTGTTCACTTGAGGGAACTTCTAGTTTTGAGGAGGTAGTCTTGTAGGCATACCAATAGGACCATAAGCAGTATGTAGATAGTTAGAGAGTCCTATCAATTTTATTGGTGGAGGATTTTGAGTCAACTATCCAACATGAGTTGGTTGATTAGGTAAGTTTCCTTGGAGAGGAGTAATATACTAAAACGTTTGACCCCAGGTAGGATTCATAGAACCTGGATATGTTTGCCTAGGATTAGGGGGCATAAAAGAATTAACTTGAGGATATTTCCACTCAGGAAATTGTTGATTTACTTGGACAGGAAAATTTAAAGGCTGAGATTGTATTCTAGGGATATTTTCCCCATACAATAGGTTATGACCTCCAACTTGAGGTTTCCCCCCAACTTGATATGGTCCTCCAACTTGAGGTTGACCTCTAATAGGAATTTGAAAACCATAAGCAACATAATGACTTCTTCCTCCAAATTTATTGGAGATATTGGGTCCAAAATGATTAGATCCTCCTGGTGAAGGTGGAGGAGGAATGTTAGGCCCACTGGAGAGAACCTGGGTAGGTATAGGAACAAAACTACTAGCAACATTATACCAGGATGAACAAAATGATTAGGTCCTTCGGATGGATTATGGGAAGGATTAGTAATCGAAGTATTCAAAGAGTTATACCCAGGTGGAATTCATGGATTTTATATAAGTGTAAGTGGTGTTCCAATAGAAGCTTCAGTGATGACCACACTTCCAGTACAAATAGGCATAGCTTCTGGGACCATGGCAAAGCTAGTGAGATGGAGAGGAAGAATTGTGTGAGAACCAACCAAAAATTGGTTAGAAACTGTGACAACATTACCGGTCATGCTGGTAAAATGATATAAAGGTACTGTATAAGAAGTGGAAGTCACAGGCACATGTGATTCCATAGGTTGATTATAGGTCCTCTAGTGTAGATGACTCATTCCTAGTTTCTGAAAAATATCTTCTCCCGAAGAGGTTTTCCAAAGAGAATGGACAGCGGGAGAAGAGATAGGATTAAAAATTCCAGCAGTATGAAATGGATTTATAAGAGAATCACTCTGAAAGAGTGGATCATCTACACTAGACTTTGTGTGAGGTCCAGTAGGTATTCTAGTATAATCTTCAACAATAACGTCTCCTGATGAGCTAATCCAGAGTAAAAGAGGATCTTATATGACACTCAATAATAGATTTATAGGAAGTATTGATTCCTCTAATGGAGTATAAATTACAATCTTAGAGGCTACATTGTTATTGACTGCTCATGCAAGAGAACCCTCTGGTGAGTTAGGAAGCAAAGGAGTGTATTCTTCTATATCTTATGGAGGTAACCCTTGCATCCTACGTGAACGGTGAGGGACAATGTTGGCCACACCAAATCAAGAATGAAATAAATCTATGGCCAACTAGAGAAACAAACAAAACTCACTAATAAAATATAGATATCAAACACACAAAAAACCCTTCTTATTTTGAAGTTACTAGTTGGTGATGAAATCCAACACCATGAAATCAAGACAAGAAGGGGATGGGATAAAGCAGGTGCAAAAGTTACGTTGTCGACTTTCTTGACAGACTTACACACTAGTGAAATATCCCACACATAATCATGGGTATACCCTCTAAGGATCTCAAGTGAGTTTGGCCAATGTCGATTCCAGGTACTGTGAAGACTTTCCCCTCCACCGTCACCTCATGTAAATACTCTAAAGAGATAGGCCACTAAGGTTACCAATTACGACAATGATGATGGGGGAAGCATTCGACAGTCTGATCCATGTGCAAGGGTAGGGTATCTAAGCCCGAAATAAACTCAAGAAGGTCTCCACATGATTTTATTCTCAAGTGACCCCCAATAATACACGCAATCTCTACACTAAGACCAACAAAGCAGGGTGAGTAACTCTGTCGGCCCTAATGCAACCTCCTGATTGACCCTTGTGTTAGAAGGGATTTCCAGGACAAAATGTAGCAAGTGGATTTGAACTCTCCCTATCACAAGATACTATTTTGTGTTTTGATTCTTTTGAGAGTGTGCCTTACAACCTATTCCAAAGTGCTATCCTAACTAATGTTGGTGTATAAAATTTCTAGAAAATAAAATTTTCTAATAGATTTTAAAATTACGTTGTATTTTAAAAGTCGTTGCTTACTCCAAAAGGGAAACACAAATGAAACTGATGATGTATTTGACCTTGACCCAATAAAATGAAAGAAGAGATGATATGTACTTGTTTAATTCGATGAACTATAATTAAAATAGGGAGAAGTTTTCTCTTTTTAGAATACAAAATCTACAAAGAACAATTTCTCAATATTTGAATGATATGAATTCCAAACAATAAAAAACTACTAAATTTTCCAAATTTTCTCTTTTCAAAAAGTATTTGAATGAATTTTTTTTATTACAAAGACTACTAAAAAGAGGAATAAACAGAGACATAATCCAAAAAATAAAGAGTCGTCTAAGAAGACTAATGCACTCTCAACATTATTTCCCAAATCAAACTCACAATGCAAAAAAAAATGAAATGATAAGAAAACCTTTTGTCGAATGTAAACAAAAATTGTCTCCTAATCAACAACAATCCAAAAATTAAAAATCAATCAAAAACACAAAAAAAATCAAGAACAACTTATCAACCAAGCACCCAGGAACAAAGTCTCGAGATTATACCCTTGTGACAAGAAGTAAAAAATAAAATTTACAAATATTATGAAGACGAATCTCAATCCTTGAAAATCAATCAAATCCAGACTTAAAATATGTAAATCAATCATTCACCAAAGCTAAAAGTTCATCCCAGATAATGTAGACAAATTTGGGCAAAGAAAAGAAAATTAATTGTCACTCAACAATTCCTACAAGAATCATCGCAGGTTGCAGAAGGGTACAATGCAACAATTTAGGATCATCGTAGGCTATCAATAAGGTAAGGTATGACGTTGTTTCCCTAGTATACACAAGTAGAGTACGATGACAAAGGATTGTGGCAAGATGAAAATAGGACACAGTGCGACGATATCTAAATATAAAGAAAAATGGGAAGAATGAATTTTTTTTCAATGAACCTTCAGACCCAGGGAGTCAAGATGGATCACCCACAAACTCAGAGAATGAAATTGACCTAAAGAAGGTAGGCTAAAAGAAAATAAGAAGAAAAAAAACAAAAATGTTTGTATCCCTAGTATGGTCACAAATTTTGTTATCGGAAAAATAGGTAAGTGCAGACACAAACTAATCTCCTTAGCTTCCACAGGAAGCTAGAACAAAACAAGAGAGAATACAAACTTCACCTTAGACTTCATTCTCATATAAACTAGTTTAGAGAGGTACAAGTGACATACCTTTTAAATGACACTTGATCCTCRCCACTGTTGTCCTTGTTGCTSCATATTTAGATTTGTGGGATGGTGAACCTGTTTAAGAAGAAAAAAYCAAAAAAGAGAGAGAGCACAAAGATATATATATTTTGRTGAATTCTATGTATAGGATCAAAGAGTTATACAATAAAAGTGAAGACACCTTTATAGGGAATAAATGTATTGTTTCATTATATTAAATGGAAAGTGGAGAATACAACCCATGACTTGATGTTGCAAGGTCCCTTTCAATGGATYTTTTCTCCAACACACACCCCTCTTCTCCAATTCCTTTGATGAAGAAGATCCACAATCTGACTTAGAGAGCTAAAAAAAATCTATTTCAAGTATAATATGTAGTAGAACTCTTCATGCATATGCAAGACTTTGCAAACCTTATCCTTTTCCATAATATATCCCTCTTTAAATATGGTGAAAGAGAGATGGATGAGGATATTAGGATGATCCCACTAAATTAGAGAAGTGAGTAAGATCCAAATCGATTGGAGGCCACCTCATCTTCTAGAACATTTGTGAATTTTGACTTTTCCCTTGCTTAAGAATCATCGCACCCTATGCATAGGAAGCCTGCAACGATGTCACATTCCAACTTTGGTGCAAAGTGCGATGATCAGGCATCATTGCATCCCATGCATAGAGTAGGGTGCGACGATCTCTCTTGTCACATTTTTTAAGGAAGAAAAGAGAAACCACTTTTCTCATGGAGAAAGTCTCTTTTAATTTTTTCAGGGAACATGGAAGTGAGTTATGAACACATTGTCAATTGATCACTGGGGTGACCAAAATAATGTGTAACACCGTGCTGTACTATCCATTTCTCATGTTTGCAAAATTTTTATCTTATTTTCACCACGAGGCTAGTAACCTGCTGGTGTCATGGAACTCATAAAACCTGACCACAAACTTTGTATTTAGTCTCTCCTATGGGTCTTTGAGTTTGTAGTATTTTTGTACCTCTACTAGGAGAAAGATACCCACATATTCTCCCTCCTCAATATTAAATGTGCATTTCATCATGTCTGTGTGGTCAATTATCCATCCTATGCTTTCAATGCAAGGAAGAACTAGGATTCAATAAGCCACCATGTGCAAATATGATCCCCTAATATTCGAGAAAACTTGGTCATGCAATACCCAAACATCTAGGTTGCTATAAGGTGTAAACTTCAGGTAGTCTTCTTGACTGATTTTGTTAAAAATATCCCCTGGGTGTGGGAGAATTACATTAGATCCAATTCTTGACTTTGTGTCCTCGAATGTTGGGGGTTGGGTAAATTGTTTCTTAGTAGAATTTTGGATAACTGATTTTGTCTTTGAAACAAAATCAAGTTCCCTTGTAGTCATTAGTGTCGACCCTTCATCGATCTCCAGTTCTTTCATTTTGGGCATTCGTGGTGATTGTCTGGTTGTCAGATTTTGCAGAGGAATTTTCCTACACAAAATGTTATAATGAGTTGCTAGCCAACTTCGACAAGCGTTATTCGACGCAATCGTAAATGAAAATAACAAATACCAAGCTTACCTCTTCCTTGCAAGAAATGACCCGGGCTTACTGGTAATTGAAGTGATACAATGAGTTGTAACTTCTTCGATGCTCTCTCTTTCTCCTTCATCTTCTTGGGAGATCAGTGGTTTGTGAATGGAATGTCATTCTTGGGCACAAACTTTGAAAATTTAAAACATAACTACCTTGTCACATGGAGTCTTAAATTCAGGAGTACATATATTATCTATACAATCTATAAAAAAATATACATCATGTTTAGGATTAAACGAAACACATGTTGATGATGTAGGAGTGTGTTACTTTAGATTTTATTGGTGAATTCAAATATTGAAATTTGGTCAGTGCGCGATGTCGTGATATCCATTACATGAAGTTCTTAAATGTCTAACAAATCGAAAACCTCATTCTTCACTTAGCTAGAGGTATCTCTTGAAATTACCTAAGAGTTTTCTCACTTCAATGGGACTAGTATGATTGACATCGAGGATACACAAGATCATTAAATGGACAATGCAGATTGGTTAGGATTTTCGGTGTCGGTGGATAAAGGTTTGATCTAAATCTAAAAGTTTGGTGTTTTAGCAATCTGTCAGTAGTTAATGAGTGCATCAACATTTGCTGATTTTCTTTGATGTTGTTTCGTTGGTGCCTCAAGGAAAACATTATGATGTCAACCCAAACTGTCATAGAGTGTTGATGTGGAAGTACAGATATGACATGGGTAACATCAAAAGATGACATGGGTGATAACCGAGCAATACAGACTATCTACATGGAAAAACATGTGACAGTTGATTTGACCTTTTCAACATTAGAAGCATTTATTTTTGACGTTGATGATTTTCTTTAGACATATGTTATCGTTCCCTTTCTTCATCTTCGACGATGTCGATGATATATCAGTGATCGAAATTTTTTGTTGCCTATGATGATAGTTTATCTTTCGAATTCCGTTGATACTGACAATACATCGACGATTTTTAGAGAATTGTTTTCGCAGGACAAAATTATTGATTGATGCAATACTCTTTTATAAAACAATTTTAAGTTGTGTGTATTTGGTATTTATGCCACGCCTATTTAGAGAAAAAGGCTAGTTTGTCAACAAACCTCAAACCAAACCAAATGTGATCAATGATAAAATGAAACAACAAAAAAACCATTGATCCCTACATAACTGACTCCATTAAGAAATGAAAAAGTGGTACCCAAAAGAGAGAATTCACAAAGAACTTTTAGGGTGTGTTGAGTGCTCAAACAATGGCGATTCTCAGGGAGAAAAAATAATCTTTGCTCCTTCCCTCATTCTTATCTTGTGAAAATTGGCTAAGAAACCATCTGGCTTTATTCTATTATTTTAATAGAACCTTTTCTAGCAATGTGTACACAAGTTCCCAAGTTTGCGAGTTTGGATCCTCCTGTGGGGTTTATCTTTTCCATCCCCTTAACTATTAACCACGATTTATTTTCTTTCTAGACAAGATTCAGGTAGGGAATCCATTTTCATGAGGCCATTTAGCTATTATTCCTTTCTTATGATGTTTCTCCACTGTAAGCCAGAATCCATAGCCCTAATGGAGTCACCCCTACATCACAGTGTTGGCATGTTTGCAAGAACAACGTGCTTGTCATTGATGGAAAGAACAACAACAACGATGACAAATAGGTAGACAAGGAAGATCAACAGATAGAAAGGAAAGGAAGAACAACAATGATCGGGAGGTAAGATCGAAGTGTTGATCAGACTCCGTTTCAGAGTTTTGGCTACCGAGATTTCGGATACCGGGAGTTGGAGATGTCAAGGACCCTCATGACAGGAGTCCCGAAGCGGCGAAATGCGAAATTCCAATGTGATGTTGGTTTGACTCCATTTCGGAGTTTCGGCTACCAATATTTTGGATACTAGGAGTTGAAGTGTCACAACACTTCACCACAGGAGTCCCAAAATCGTGAAATGTGAAACACCAAAATCCTGAAAGAAGGAGACAGTTTCGGATACCGGGATTTTGGATACCGAGAATTGGGGATGTCAAGAAATCTTACTACAGGAGTCTCAAAGTCGCAAAAACCGAAGTCATGAAATAAAAAATTGTGAAATGTCAAAGACTCGATACCGGAGGTTTGGATACCAGGAGTTGGAGATGTCAAGAACTCTCACGTCAAGAATGTCGAAATCGCGATGTGTGAAATCATGAAGAGATCTGGATCGTCGAATCATCTAGAGTGTGGACTGTTGATCTGACTCCATTTCAAAGATTTGGGAACTGAGAGTTGGAAGAGTCAAGTGATGAGACTCTTCATCAAAAGAGTCCCGAAGCGGCAAAATGTGAAATGCCGAAATCCTGAATCAGACACAAGGAAGGTCTATGAAGTGTCAAATTTATGACAATATCTGGACTGTTGGGTCCATAGGACATGTGAAGATAGTTCGTCATTTCGCTGATTGAAAATTCAAAGGAATAGGGTTCCATAACCTCTCGAAATCACAATAGGAATTAGCAACATGTGAAATAGCGAAAGGCTGAAATGCGAAATGCTGAAATGATCGGAGCTAGTGCAACCAAGCTTGATTTTGGAGCTTCGTATACCAAGACATGGAGCATCAAGAACTCATCACCATAGGAATGCTAAATTTCCAAAACGAGAAATCGCAAAAGAACTATATGGGTAAGCGCTCGGTCACCTCTTCTAGTCATGTGGTCGAAGAGCTGTAGAGAAAAGCTTGAAGCAGAAAGCTCCTTTTTCGAAGTTTCGAAGATCATGACTTGGAGAGTCGAGATGCCACACAATAGGATTGCCGAAATGCCAAAATGCGAAACACATTTTGGCTCAGCCTGTGGTCACAGCCATTGGTCACATCGATGGAATATGGAGGAAGGAGCTAGTGCAGACAAGCTCCATTTTGATGTTTTGGGGATCGGGACATGGAGAGTAACAAAATATTTACCATGGGGATCCAGAAATGTCGAAATGCGAAATGGAGAAATGAACGCAAGATTCAATGAAGTCAATTCAATAGTGCAGATGAATTTGAATAAGATCGGAGGGCTACTGTTGCACTTCACAGTGTGACTTCTAGAAACAAATGATGGTTTATGCCAAAGGATGAGCTTGTCTATGAAAGAGAAGACAAAGACTCTCAACTACTAGAGAAGCTGAGGAATCTTGATATAAAACCCATTGATGATGGATGCATGTGTGAAACTGCCAGAGAAGTTGAAGAGTTTCCATGATGATCAGGCATAGCACTCACAATGAGCAAGAGATGCAGAACAAAGAGAGACAACATGGCACATAGGAGATGGGATAGTTGTGGAAGAGTGCAGTGGAGAAAACACCCTAATGTGGAGGAGATTGTGAGAGGAGAGGATGCAAGAGAAAGAAGTAGATTGCATGCACAAGGGGCACAAAGACTTTAAGAATGCTAAACAAAGAATAAATGGGGGTTGTTGTTGGGTGTGATTGAGGTGTGAAGAAGGAGGAAGATCACAGCAGCAGAAATGTACAAAAGGGGAATGGTGCATTGAAGGGACATGGTGCAGAGAGAATAAAAGGAAAAAGAACAGAAAGCGCAAGGAGTGTGCAAACAACACTGATGCAGACAGAGTAGCGCAGTGTAGTAGAACAATAATGAGACCGGTAAGCCATTGAAGAACTTTATATCACTGTAATAATTTGTAATAGAAAAGATTTATATTTTAGGGTGCTAGGGAGGTGCTAGGGAGGAATGTTGTCCTCAGAGGTTCAAGTCGGTGCTTGAACACAGGGAGTTGTAGCTTCCATCTGGTTGCAGCCAGAGAAACCAGGGTGGTAGGGTGGTGCAAGGGAGAACTATTGTTCTCTATTATACAGGTTGGTTCTTGTATGACTAAAAGTTGGTGCTTCCATCCAATTGGTGTTGGAACACTTAGGGAGTTGGTGCTTCCTTCTAGTGGGTGATAGAGAAACCAAGGAGTTGGTGCTTCCTTCTAGTTGGTGCTAGAGAATCCAAAGAGTTGGTGCTCTCAACAAGTAGGATCTTGAAAAATAGAGGTTATACCCTCATTATGAGTTGGTGCTCATATGTATGATAATGTAAAGAATGTAAAGATTACTTATCATATAAAGAAGAAGAGGTTTTTACCCTTTATGGGTTTCCTCAGGAAACATATGTTTCTGTGTATCTCATATGTGTGAATGATGTTGAATGGTCTATTTCCTACTTCCCTGCATTATTGTGATTGTCATTGAGTGATCTAGAAAGAGTTTAAAATAAGTATTATTGTTTAAGCAAGGTTGCAACTGATACACCCCCCCCCTTCTCAGTGGTCCAACAATTGGTATCAGAGCCAACCCCTTTTATCTAAGGGTAGATCCTAGAGCTTAAACATGTCAATCCAGGAAGGAAATTCAACCAATAAGGCCCCTCTATTCAATGGAACAAACCTTGCCTTCTGGAAAGTTAGAATGAGAACCTACATAATG
>WSFP011298716.1:0-45841 GCA_009831015.1 Picea engelmannii | reverse complement strand
TCAAACCAGTGAGTGCCACACCAATAGAAGAGGAAGATAAATCCACGACGATGGATGTGATGGATGTCGACAGTCTATTGACAAAAATGTGGCTATTTTGATCAAAACCTAAAATCCCAACCACATAAATCTCACTAATCGAATTAAAACTTGTCAAGTACACTTCATTTAGTTTCATAAATGCCTAATTCGTGCCTTTTTACCCCAATGACAGTTTTTTCTTTTCCGACTGTTGGCCCATTTTCTGGTGTGCTACAATTTTTCAATGCATCGTACGTTTCTTTTGTGGTTTCTCCCTTAGTGCGCGATGTTTTTTTCCTATCACCCATATTCTATGTGCGATCACTTTTTCTTTTGGTATCATTGACTCCACTATATACTGCATGATGGAATATCCAGTGATATTGAGAGGGGGGGGGTGAATCAATATTGCCTACTTTTTCTTATTAATTCCTTCAATATTAAGAACACACATTAATTATTCAATTAAGCAATATCTGATGAAAAACAGACCCTTATGAACACAATATTTATTATGGAACCCAATAGGGAAAACCACCAACTCTTTTATATTAACTGCAAAATTCCTTTTCTTACAAGTTACATAGAAGGAAGATATTCTTCCTTTTCGATCAACACCAACTGATCAGGATGCACCCACATCCTTAATGTTCATCAACACTAAATGGTAGGAGGATTCGACCCCCTGTTTAGTTAGCTATGACTGACAAGGAAGCACCAACTCCCTTTGTTCACCGGCACCAACTGGTAGGAGGCTACAACCTCCTATTTAGTCAGCTACAACTGACAAGAAAGCACCAACTCCCCTGCAGGATCCAACCTGCCCTTGCATCACCCAACCACCCTTAATTTTATAATGTAATTCAATCTCTTCTACTCTTCATTGACTTTGAGTCAAGCATCCATTAATACAATCCCTATCCTATTTGACCTTTTGACTTCGAATTGTTCTCCCTTTCTCCACCCTTCCTCCCTTTATGCAGGTTATAACACGTATAACACTTCTCCTATATTGTCTGCTTGAATGGTCTTCTAGTTATCTATAGACAAACTTCATCTCTTTTTCTCTGGCTTATGTCATTTAATCTTTAATGACTCTGCTACAGTCCAATAAAGGTCTTCTATAACATATAATGGATTGCATAAATGTTTCTTTGACTTCCTTTGTTATTGATCTTCAATAAGATATTGATAGGCCCATTAGAACAAACAATTCTTCTGATTCAACTCTGCTTCTAATTTTATCTTCGTATTTGGATTGCAGAGATGCCCCTTCTCATAACTCTTCCTCATTTATATAATGCTCAAAACGATGTGAGTTTGAGATGCACCGTATCCTTTTGTTTGGACCGTCACACCTCTTTGTTTAACTAAACTATAACCACTATTTTATCATTTCTATTGTGAAGGATTTTCATAAATTGATCACATATGGATCAATTTCATCCTTTAAAATCGAACATGAATCTCTGTTTTTTTTCACAGAGACCGAATTTTGCATAGGCTCTTTGATGTAGAGCCCCTTCCCTCTTGGGGCTATGCGACCTCCTGGTCTTTGGATCTTTCCTTCTTTTGAGTCAGATCAACTCTTCAGGCTCCTGGTTGAAACCAAATCAAATCTATACAGGCCCCTCTCTGTTCCTTGTGTGCAGGTCCCGACAGACTAATTTCCATGCGTTCCCAAAACACTAGTTTCAGGTGTAAGCCCCTTTGGAATTAGTCCCTCCTTTATATGACCCTGGGTCATGTCCTTGTGCTAATGCACGATTTTAGGTGTGGGAAAGAGTGGTTTCAAACCAACCCACTTTTCGCCCCGCAATCTTCCTTGTGCTGCCACGTATCCATTTATGAATATCGTGGTTCCAATTGTGATCCGCTCTGGAATAATTATCCTTCGTGCAAGTTCTGGCCCCACAATCCTTCCCATCCATCGATCTCCTGTATCTCAATGCTTCCTCGCGATCAACAAATGCTATCGAATCTCCTTTCCTTCCATATACACATGATCTTAGATCACCATGATCTTTCACCATGTAACTCCCCTCTAGATCAACGACTGACGTTGATTTCTCCTTTCAGGCTTCAGGAGTTTCGATTTTCAAACTTATCTCTTCTCTATATGGAAATCTCCTAGAGTGGAAGATCTGTTTCCACCTAGCTCCTTGAATCTATGGCCAAGATCTCCTCTGTGAGTCCGACCTTGGGAATATTGATTCTCAACCTCCACAACCTCCCTTTTCTAAGCTCCTTCTTCGCATGTGACCTTGTACAACGTCCTCACATGACCTCGTGACTTTTTTTAAATCTCACGCACCTTCAATCCCTAAAATGTTGTGGGACCGTTGTTGTCCCTTGACCAAGTTTTGACGATTCTTGGTCATGTTTGACCTAATTTTGGGGCTTCGACAGGGTGTCGAAGGCAAGCACACGATGAAGTGGAGATCATGGGATCTTGGCCCCTTTTAGGGCCCTTTTTGGGATTTGGGATTATGTAATGGGTATGGGATGTCGTCCCATGGGTTTACCCATGTTTAGGCTTATTTTGCAATGTTTAAATAAGTAGCTAGTTGATGTAAGGGAGGGACAAGAGACCTAGAAGGTCGGTGTGCTAAGTGAAAGAGTTGGATCTATCTGATCAATAGTTGTAAGTTCTTTTCTCATACTGTGCGAGGCTTGCAAGGCTAGTGAAAGTAACTGTAAGAGATTGTGTGAAGGCTTGGTTCTATACCCTAGCTAGAAGAAGGAGGATCTGGCAGAGTGCGCACAGATCTCCTGTCTTCTGCAGAGTATAACTTGGATGCTATGTGTGTGTAAGAGGATTGACCAAAGATAATAAAGAAGATAAGAGTTGGTGGACGTATCCCCAAGGTGGGGGTGAACCACATACATGTTGTGTTGCTATGCTTTGTGCGATGTATTGATGTGTTTATGTGTTTACTTGCTTATTTCTTTAATATAGATGAATGATAGATAGATATGTTGATTCTTAGTGCTTAATAATATGGATGGATGTTAGCTATGACTTATGTATGTATGCTTAGTGCTTAAGTACATTATATATGAATGAATATTGTGATACTGTGTAATTAGGGTTTAACTGCGTTGTAACTAAGACTGGATATTGATGAATGTTAATTGCTAAGTGCTTTGTTAAGTGTTAGAATCACAGATCTATGTCCCAGCTAAGGTTGCAGACATCTGATTCCTACAACCAACCCTGCCCCTACCTCGGGTGAGACTTCATCTGCTTCACAAGTGTTGCTGAAAGGGCCGGTAGATAGGGTTTTTTTGGTGCGTTGTTGTAGTGTTGAACCCTGGGTCTGCCCCTGTGCCAACAAATGGTTCTGTTGCCGGGACCTAAAACTGTGATTATTAGGAACTGAGGAAAAATAAGCTTTGTGCAAAGAACTGACCTTAAATTGTGAAATCTCTATGCGTAGATTTGTTTATCTAGTGCGCAATATTCTACTCGATCTGTGAAGCTCTGTGCTAAGAAAAGAAGTCTAATTTGAAGAAAAGAGGTAAGATCTGAACGCTTTGTTCTCTGATAGAGGTAAGAATTGTGAATTTTTTTATATCTGGAAGCTTTGTACTCTGCTGAAGATAATATTAGTGGAAATTTTTGTTTCTAAAGTATGGATCTAGGTATGTTTGATAAGATTTGTCCTAGCTTGAAAAATAGGGCACTGATATAAGAAAGAAGATTTGATATGAGTAGATCTGATAAGAATAGTGAAACATATGTTAAACTTATGCATAGAGAGAATGTTTGGACTAACAAATGGATACAGGATTCTAGAAAGAATTTTTTGCAGGTTAGCTACCATCATTCTAGTGCACAGTAAAAAAAAGGTTGGGGATCATTTAAGAGAAAGAGGGGATTAACCCTTTGTTACAGTTGCAGAAGATCGGGACATCTGGCTAAGGAATGCCCTGGTAGAAGACCTACTTGCCTCTGTTGCAAATCTATGGACCATGAAGTTTTGAATTGCCCTAGAATGATTGCTAAGGTTGAAAGGATGAATATGAACCAAGAAAACCCTAAGGCAAATCCATAAACTAAAACCATGATAGAACCCCAAAAAGAATCAAAAAAAGTATTGCTACAGATGAAAGAAACCCTGAATGACCACCGACATATCATCTTATTAGAGATCTTCAAAGAAAAATAATGCATTGAAACAAGAATAGGAGACTTCGACATTGACTGTGTTCTGGATGAGGAAACACAGGTGAATATCATGACAGAAAGAACTTGGAAACTTTTAGGGGAGCCTCTTATGATTCCTTCATTAGGAGGAATAGGATTATTCAAAGGAAAGTTGATAACCCTATGTGGAAGACTTGCCTAGATATCTATGAGTTCTCATGGAACTTTGACAGAGGAAGAATTTGAAGTTGTTAAATTTATTGAGAACAATGATCCATTTTCTATGTTACTAGGAAAACCTTGGATTGAAGGATATCAGGCCAGAAGGAATATTACCCCTGATTTCTAGGAAAGAATCTCACCAGCGTGAAGTTACTCTGCCAAAAGAAGATAAGAATCAGAATGGAAAAAGGACTTATGAGACAAAGCTCACTAGAAAGAAGGCTAGAAAACTAAGTAAGAAGAGAGCTAAGATTGAAAATTTATAGAAGGTTCCAGAGGGAACTTCGCAGAAGGAAAATTTGCAAAATTGGAACTTCGTCGGGATATCAAAACTGCGTCACATGACAGTTCACCATGGCGAAGCAATATAGTCTTTTGAAATAGTATAACCATTAGATCGACAACCCGAATGGGTAGAAAGGAATTTATGGTCAAAAATCTCACCACCGGACCATTGAGACTGCACCATAATGGACAAAACTGAGTTAATGAAGGATTTTCACCCATTGTAAGAGATCCATTGCCAAGTTATCTATTTATCCTGTCATTCCATGCAACGCCAAGACTTTTTCCAACCGCGACTATCTAATCCCGCAAAATAATTGATTTCGCACAGTGATCATCGCACTATTTCCATCTATCTCATTGCATTGAGCAGTTACTCTTCGAACCTGAGATATCTAACCACAAGCATGTATGTCCGAAGAACTTAGCACACTCGAAGAGTTTTTGAAGGAAGTACTCATCGATATCATGACTCAGAGATTCATGTCTAAAAGAGTGATGTTTGTGGGTGTACAAGCATCATCGACTAGAGGAGTGAAAGCCTCTCTATAAATTGCTCGCGAAGTCGGACCATCCCGACCATCAATAGAAAAGAGAACCAAACACAGAGATGACCTAGCAAATGAGAAGTTGATCCCAACCATATTGTCCGACTACATCCTGCCTCTGGTTGGCACAGTGAGTCGTGATAGTGTGCCAAGATATTTCAAATATACCTTGGTTACTACGTACCTCCCGAAGGGGATACGCACAGTTCGAGTGCAACAGGACAAGATCGCAACATTGAAGTTTAGTGACTTCAACCTCGAAGATCACAAGAACTATAGTATGCTCACCTCGTATAAATACCTGACCAGTATGAAGGGGAAGAACTCAAATATAATCCCCCAACCATGGATGATGAACCTCGCGCAGTCCACCCTGTTAAATGTAATGAAAATCCCACACTTTGGAAGGCACTAGGAAGTCAACTCCTGTGTCAAGTTATTTCTTTCATGTTACCATTGCGACTTATTATGGCTAGACCACCTTATCACAGTCGATCCAATGTTGATCCATAGGATCACAGGATTAAGTATGCAAGGACCCAACCTGCAGGAGTTTTATCCAGGAAAAGCCACAGATCGTGCACTAGCACATAAGATCAAGGATACATACAACGATGTTGAAAAGGGGATGTGAGGCTACAAGGTAGCCTCCATCGAGAATGGTGTAGTGAGCCTAGCCTACTAACTAATAGCCATGAAGTTAGTAAGTAAGAATATACCTATGTAGGTCACAGTATTTGTCATTGACCTCACAGGGAAGTGCATGGAGGGTCTACAGATGAACTAGGTGAAGTACCTAGTTAATCAGTTGGAACTAGACTATCGTGAAGCACAGGATTAGGGCTACGAGTTTCACTTTAGCTGGCTCTTGATCCTCATCACCTTTGTCTCCTGGGAGATGTCGGAAGGTGCGACCTTCCCAGATATTGAACCGTTCGAGCCACTTGCTACGAAGTTCACCACACTCTGGTACTCGAGTGATATGAACAAACAGTGGCATTCAAACTATGTTTTTCACACATATTACCTTCAACTGAAGAGAGCCATCAAAGTTGAACCTCACATGACTCTAAACACCCTACAGAGGTTTTGACTCTTGATGAATTTATGTGTAGATTGACACTTCATATACCTTACAGTGCGAGCCGATGAACATAAGAACATCTTCAATCGTACTACAAAATCATGGAAGAGGACCTTGAGGAGATCACTAAGAATTGGTTGACTTACCTCCTTATTCCGGCAAACTATGCAGAGATGTTTGACCCTGATAGCCTAGAGACCACGCACAAAGAACATGATACACCCCAACCCAGTAGAACGAAGAAGACCAAAGAGGTCCAAGATTTAAGTAGCGCCTTAGGAAATACTTCTTCATTATCACCTAACTGAGGGGGCGATGACGAAGTAGAAGAAATAAATGGAAAATGATTTGAACAGAATCCAAGCGAAGTAACACCGCCTAGAGACGATGTTGACCCCCTAAAGAAGAGGAAGGTTTCTCCCCCGAAACCTTCTTCCCAAAAGAAATCGAAAGCCACCATGACCAAGATGAATATTGTGCTCATGGTTGATGATTTTGACTTCATCATAGCATCCCTAAATGACACTTTGCTAGAAATCATGGAGAAAAAAGAAGCTAAGAAGGAGGAAATGTATGACAGAATTAAGGTTGAATTTCGAGGGATATAATAGATCCTTCAGTCCAGTCATGCAGTGTCCACTGCACCCCAACCATTAGGAGAACTAGAGTTGGGAGATGAGCCAGCCCAACTCCATCGACTAGCTGATGCAATCGAAGCTCGCCTTCGTCGCGCACAAGAAGAAATAGAACAAGCCACACAGGCCTTGAAGCAAGTGAAGGGCATAATCGTAGAACAACACAAAGTTGCAGAACAGGAGAAGGTTTATGTTGCACCTCTTTTTCCACCTAAATGAGAAAAACAGAGGTGCTTACAAGCTTAGTTGGGTTAGCTAAGCAAGACAAAAGTAAAGGAAAGGGTTAGAGAAAGAAACATAAAAAAACAAAATAAGAATTAAACTAATAAATAAAAGAACAATTAAACTATTGAGGATAAGGACATAAGAACAAAAAACCAATAAGACTCATGTCACCAATGGCAAGGATTATATTAGTGAAATAAAACACCAAGAAGAAAGAGGACTATGGGTCCCTTCTTCCTCCAAGGGAGGGCTCTTGGACCCCTACAACTAAGCTCTTCTTACAACTTTGAATGAAATCGTGAAAGAATTCCAAACTAATCCACTCAAGAGGTGAGATGGATTGCCCAATGTAATGATGCTAGTATACTCTTGATGAGAATAGAGGATTCCCCAAGAGAATAGCAGCAACATAACCTTGCAAATGAATTCCTTGAAAATGAAGTGCACTCATGGATTTGTTTTATAGAACCACTTTGAGGTATTGTGCAACCAGCTTATATTGTGAAAAGAGGCTATTTAGGGCATTTTTAGGTCTTTGACTAGCCACCCAATCAGATTCAGTCGCGATTTGGGTGTCAAATCAACTTGGAATCTGAACTAGAAGTGGGTGGGAGGACGACCAATCTCATAAATGCGTCATTCTCAGATGTGTGTGGCTTTTAGCAACCAGAGTCACACATCGTGTGCATGTGCACTTTTCGTGCGTTTCTGGATCATGCATGTGTGTGCGTGCCCTGTGTAGTCATAGCGTACTTTAATTTTATCACTGGTTGTATAGTTTTGGACCTTTTGGAAATGATTTTGTGGTAATTTTGGTCCATGGGTGACCTCATAACTATTTGACGATTCTAGATTCCTGTAACCATTTGCGGACGAAATTTCAATGATAACAGTTTCTCTCCAGGCAAAGTTTGAAGAAGAGAAAGTACAAATGCAACAAGAAAAATAACAACTGCCCATAGAGAAACTCGAAGTGAAAGAAACAGTCAATAGAGCCCTCCACTCTGTGACAATATTAGAACCATAGGAAGAAGACCGAGTCACACACCAAGTAGAGAATCTCGCAGAAGCTATCCAACAACTTCAACAAAGAATAGAAGACTTAGAGCTCTGCACCGTACCCTACACCCTACAGGATGTAAGGGATCAAAGAGAAGCAACTACTCAAAGCGCATTTGAAATAATCAAATTCCTTTCCATGGAATGCAAGCACTTGAGTTATCGCAATGCCTAGACATACGAGCGACTCAATGAGAATCCGAAATTGAAGGCACTAGACTCACAACTATAGGAAGCGAAGCAGCAAGTAGAGACAATACAGGCACAGTTGAAGCCCCTATCAGTTGTGGAAAGAATGAAGTGATCCCAAGAGCAGCGCAATGCCCAACAGCAGGTCCACACTATTTAGAGCAGAGTTATGGAAGTAACTCAGAGGTCCAACCTTTACAGGATGAGGCTTACCAATTGTTCACAAATATCGAAGGCCGAGGAGAAGAAATGGAGCAAGTCATCACCACAACTGAACAACGCCTAGAGGGACCTGTCAATAAAGAAGTCATACAAGAGTTTGTTGAAAAGGAGGCAATGGCACAACAACAATTCGAAATAGCTCGAGCCAAGCTCAAGGCTTTTGAAGCAAAACTAGTCAAATCAGAGTGACTCGAGACGAGTCACAAGTGAGTGTTGGGGACCTGTTGGCACTTGACCAAGTTTTGAGGATTCTTGGTCATGTTTGACCTAATTTTGGGACTTCGACATGCTGTCTAAGGAGGAGCACAAGACAAAGCAAAGATTGGGGGATCTCAACCACTTTTAGGGCCCTTTTTGGGATTTGGGATTATGTAATGGGTATGGGATGTCGGCCCATGGGTTTACCCATGCTTAGGCCTATTTTGCAATGTATAAATAAGTAGCTAGGTGATGTAAGGGAGGGAGGAGAGACCTAGAATGTCAGTGTGCTAATTGAAAGAGTTGGATCTATGTGATCAAGAGTTGTAAGTGCTTTGTGCATACTATGTAAGGCTTGCAAGGCTAGTGCAAATAACTGTAAGAGACTATGTGAAGGCTTGGTGTTGTACCCCACCTAGAAGAAGAAGGATCTGGTGGAGTGTGCACAGATCTCCTATATTCTGTAGAGTATAACTTGGATGCTATGTGCCTGTAATAATCTTGACCAAAGATAATAAAGAAGAGAAGATTTGGTGGATGTAGCCTAAGGGTGGGGGTGAACCACGTACATGATATGTTGCTATTCTTTGTGCGATGTATTGATGTGTTTATGTTTTTACTTGCTTAGTTCTTTAATATAGATGAATAATAGATAGATTTGTTGATGCTTAGTACTTAATAATATGGATGGATGTTAGCTCTGACTTATGTGTGTATGCTTAGTGCTTAAGTACCTTAGATTTGAATGAATATTGTGATACATTGTAATTAGGGTTTAACTGCATTGTAACTAAGACTGGATATTCATGAATGTTAACTATTGAGTGCTATGTTAAGTGTTAGAATCACAGATCTGTGTCCCAACTAAGGTTGCAGACATCTAAGTCCTACAACTACCCCTACATCTACCTCAGGTGAGACTTCATCTACTTCGCAGGTGTTTCCTAAAGCTATGGTAGTTAGGGTTTTGTTGGTGCGTTGTTGTAGCATTGAACCCTGGGTCTACCCTTGTTCCAACAAATGGTTTTGTTTCCAGGACCTGAAACTGTGATTGCTAGGAACTGAGGAAAAATAAGCCTTGTGCAAAGAACTGACCTGAAATTGTGAAAGCTTTGTGTGTAGATTTGTCACTCTAGTCTGTAGTATTCTACTCGATTTGTGAAGCTTTATGCTAAGAAAATAAGTTTGATATGAAGAAAAGATGTAAGATCTGAACGCTGTGTGCTCTGATAGAGGTAAGAATAGTGAAAAGTTTTAGATCTGGAAGCTTTGTGCTCTGTTGAAGATTAGATTAGTGGAATTTTTTTTTCTAAAGTATGGATCTAGGTATGTTTGATAAGATTTGTCCTAGCTTTGATATGAGTAGATCTGATAAGAATAGTGAAAGATATGTTATACCTATGCATAGAGAGAATGTTTGGACTAACAAATGGATGCAGGATCCTAGAAATAATTTTGTGCAGGTTAGCTACCATAATCCTAGTGCGTAGTACAGGAAAGGTTTGCTATCATTTAAGAGAAAGAGGGGATTAACCCTTTGTTACAGTTGCAGAAGACCAGGACATTTGGCTAAGGAATTCCCTAGTAGAATACCTAGTTGTCTCTGTTGCAAAGCTATGGACCATGAAGTTTTGAAATGCCCTAGAATGATTGCTAAGGTTGAAAGGATGAATATGAACCAAGAAAATCCTAAGGAATATACATAAACTGAAACCATAACAGAACCCTAGAAAGAATCAGAAAACGTATTGCTATAGATGAAAGAAACCCTGAATGACCACCAACATATCAACTTATCAGAGACTGGATTGTGTGTGTCTTTACAGATGTTTACAAAAATTGGACTGCAACAGAGTCCCAGTTCTCTCAAGCTCTCTCTCATAACTATTCTACCTCCTAAGTCTCATAAGACTCTCTCTACCTAAGATCTCTCTCTCAAGTCTCCTAATTACAAAACGAGGGCTTTACAAGCTTATCCTCTTCACCGCCTTAGTGCCATCACTATCTCAATTATGACACCATACCTATATGACTACATTCCATAAATGAATGTCTATACCTAACTACGATATGGACCTGCTACAGGTGACCATTTAAGGTAACCCTATCCACTACTTGTACAAATGCATGGCCTGCCATTTATCAACCTTACAACACGAAGTCCTTATAGGATCATATTTCAAATTTTAAAAATGGGAGGGTCGGTGCCTATCCCTTTCTCCATTGTGTGTTTGTGTGCTGGTGCATTTGCTGAGGTGGAGTGATGCTCCTACATCATACTCCACTAATGGGAAAACCATGAGCTCTTGCTGATGAGATCCTCTTCTCCAGTGTTCAAATCCTCCTGGATCCCAAACTCCTCCTTAGAGTTGTCCTCTTGCTCCTCTCCTACTATGTTGTTGCTGCTGTTTCTTCTTATTTTTCTTCTTCTTTCCTGTTGCTCTGGCAGGTTCTCCTTATGCAGACTTCTCAGCTGAAACTATTCCTTATCAGTGGGTATATCAACTTGATCCCCCTTGAGACTTTCCCCTTCTCTTGTGGCCTTATCTTTCCACCCCGTTGAAAACTTCAGTTCTACAATCCCATCACTGATTTGCTACTCAATTCCTCCTTCTGACATCTTTGCTTATGTAGTTTTCCTGATGGCATATCTCTAGCTTCCTTTATTTTCTCACCTGGCCTGTATGCTCCTCCATCTGTCTCCAACTTATCCTATTGGATATGCCTACTTATCTCTAGGATTTCCAGTTCCTCATGCAACTCCACAAAATCTATGTTGTCTTCTTCCTCTTCTATTGCATGCTCTAGTGTTGTAGTCATCTCTTGTTTTGCTTCCTGGTTGAAAATTTTGAGCAATTATGTCAAATGCTCTTCTCCTGAAATTTGCATGACTATCTTCTGGAAGCCATTTGTTGATTTTGGATTGTCCAACCAATCCTCCAACATCCTCAATTCTATCTCCCATTGAGTGAGTATTTAAACTATGTGCTCCTCTTCTTCTTCTCCTTGGGCAGATTCAGATACCTACTCCTTCATCATGATAGTCACTATTGGTTGTCCTTACCCTATTGTTGCACTTTCATCATGTGCACTGGCCTTCACTTGGTTGTTTGGTAGGAATTCTTTGATCCCTCCAATGATCAAAAAAATCATCTGATCCTCCTCCTGTATGGTGAGAGTTTTGAACTTCTCATCATCTTTGTTAGAACTAGGAATCACCCTCAAAATGTAATGAGGATAAACCCAGTACCCATCATTTTATACAGTAAATGTAAATGAGTTTTAGGTGGTCAAATGGAGAAGAATCAATGATAATAACGTTCTAACTTAGAAAGCTGGACTGGTATGCATAAGAAATTGAGGTATGGAATCAACTTCAGTCAGTAAGTTGGAGTAAGGGTTAATAGAGGGAATAATTTGGTGAGGAGAGTGTAGAGGTATTTTGTGGACATCATGTCTTCCAGCATCCTAAGGAGGAAAAACTTAAACGCAATATCCTCTTGAATTTGAATCTCAAAGAAACTGAAAGAAACTATAACATCACTATAATACAACATTCATCATAATACAGTCAGAACAATCCATGTGAATCAGTCAATCATGAACTCTATCAGTATCAGAGGCAAATAAGATGGAGTAAGAAAGCTAACTTAGATTAACCAAGATGGCTAAAAAAAAAATACATAACCAGAGAAGTAGGTGTTCTCAATCAAAATATTACAATAGCAGGGAGCCTAGCTCAACCATTCGACCATTACAAAATATCAAAAATAACTATTTATACTCAGAACTACTAGCTCCCACCAAGAGCATGCTCTAGTCACTGCATTTAAACCTTAGTGTCTACATTTTCTTCTGTCAAGCTGCACTTGCATTCTTCTTACAGACGGAAGATCAGATCAGTATGGGCTTTGCAGGAAAATCTGTTGACAGGGAAACTTTGGGTTGACAGTCTGTCTCCACGGCCAATTCTTCCATGATTTCCATTTATGGAATGAAATTAGGTTCCAACCACCCCTCTACTTTCATTAACTACTTTCATCGGTATCAGGTAAATACCTAACACTCCTGAACGTTCTAGGCAAGCTCACGAATCCTTTGAGTCGATTATGGCACCTCGAGGCCACACAAATATTTCTCTGTAACCAACTTGGGTGCTTCATCCTTTTGCATGGCTCCTTTCCATTGCCCCATATTCAATGTGACTTAGGTTCGTGACCCTATGAAATTGCACGATTGCAGGTGTGACCAAGGGTGGTTTGAAAGAAAACCGCTTTTTCCCCCGCAATTCACCATGAATCGCCACACGTCCTTTTCCAAAACCACAGTTCTGATTGTGGCCCACCCTTGAAATTTTAAGACGTGTGCACCTTCTGACCCCACAATGGAGCGTGACCATTGATCTTATGATATGAGATGAGGCTTCCTAATCAATGGCCCAGCTTTGGAACTTTAGATCAATGGATCAGATGGCACATGTCCCTTTGCATAGAACAACCCTGATTAACATCAACATTTCAGGACTCGGGGCTTCGCGCCTTGCTCCATGCTGAATCCTATGAAATGTGAAATCGAAATTTCACTTATCTACTACAACATGCTCCCCTAGTTGGATGGATCAGATCATTTCGCGACTTTGCGCTTTGCAAGTTTTCACTCTGTTTCATTTTGAAATCTTCGAGTCGCGAAATTACGATTTCTTGGATCGTGCGACACATGTCCCCTTTCATCAAACGACCCTGATCTACCTTTTTCCCAACAACTATGATATTTTCTCTCTTTTTCATTTCGTGAGTTCTAAAAACTCTTCTCTTTGACCACTCCATCTCACAAAACCACAAAATTTCTAATCGTGCACCATGTGTCCTTCTGATATGAATGGCTCAGATCATTTCGCTATTTCTCATTTCATGAATCCTCATGAATCTTCCCTTTGACTGCTCCATTATGTGAGTCATCGAAATGATAATCTTGCACCACGTGTCCTTCCTAGGATCAAGGACTCGGATTGGCCTTGCGATTTCAGAACTTTGATGCTATACTTTGTGCAACTCTATGATCCCGATCGCCCGATGGTCATCGATCCGATCTGCCTAATGGATCTCTACCATTGAAAGATGGTATTGCTTGCTCACTTGATTTAATTCCATACAAGCCCGCTCTAAGTGTTGCATTTGTGCTTATGGATGATACCTGCACAAGCAAAGGACTGGGTCGCCCTGTGACCTTTTGATAGCTTTATGTGATAACAATATTCATTCACATGGTTTGCAAACCCACATGAATCTTCACCTATCAGCACTCCTTGCTAATATGAACTCTCAACAGAGTCTGTGAGACTCTCATATAGTCTCATCTCTTTCCCCCTGTTGACCTAGTAGTCTATGAGATCAATCGATCCCATATCATTTCCCACCTGGAAATTTGAACTTTCAACACTGCTCCTCTGGAAGTATACGAGACCTTCCACTTATCTCTTTCCATTTCCCACCTGGCAACTTGAAATTCCATTTCTGCCCACCTGGTAGTTTATGAAATCCTCTGCTAATCTCATATCATTGCCCACATGGAAATATGAATTTCCATTTCTTTCCTCCTGACAGTCTATGAGATCCTCCAATGATCTCATTTCATTTCCTACCTGGCAATGTGAAAATCCATCTCTTCTCTCCTGGTAGTTTATGAAATCTTTATATGATCTCACCTCCTCCTCATCACTGAGGTGTCTCCCAACTTCTGGTTCACAATTTTGAATCACTTATTCTTCATCTCTGAGGATTTCGACATACCTCAGCCACCTCTTTAATAGTTTTTGTTGTCCTCTGACCAACAATCTCATGATTGGCCACTTCACCTTCTTCTTCATGGACCATTCGTATACCCAATGCGCTTTAGCATTTTATTGCATTTTCAATGTGAATTGCTCCATCCTTGATCTTATTTCAACAAGCTCCAGATCCATATCTGGATTTCATTTCTTCTTGCGGCCTTCCCTTTGACCATGCTCATGGCCTTCAGTATCCATTTCTACCTTATACCTTCCCTTATGGAAATCCTATGGATTACTCTACACCCAAGAGCATCTCCATCTTCTCTTACAGCTCACCTCATTGTTTAAATCTTTTTTGCTGCACTCGTGCAACAACCTCCTCACATAACATCAATACCATGCTTCCTTCACCTATTGACTATAGGAAAATTCTTGTTTGTGATACCACCTGATGTTATCAGGTCATCTCCTTTCACTGTCTCCCTTGTTTGTTGTCTGCAAACAAAATAATGGCCTCCCCCTCTTTCTCTTTCACCTGAAATATACAGACGAAAATTCAAGATCTGATACCACATGATGGTGTGTATCAGAGTATATCCTTTCTCTTCTCTCTACTGCAGAAATAAACAATTTGTTCTCTGATACCACATGATGCAGACCACCTTCCCTCCTGGGGATGCGCGACCTCCCGTTCTCTGGATATTTCCTTCTTCTAAGTCAGATTGACTCTTCGAGCTCCTGGTTGAACCCAAATCAAATATACACAATCCCCTCTTTGTTCCCTATGTGCAGGTCCCGACAGACCTGTGGGATAATTTCCACGTTCTCCCAAAACACTAATTTCAGGCATAAGCCCCTCCTTCATATGGACTTGGTTTGTGTTCTTGTGCTAATGCACGATTGCAGGTGCGGGAAAGAGTGGTTTCAAACCAATACACTTTTCACCCTGGAATCCTCCTCATGATGCCACGTATCCATTTACAAATATTGTGGTTCCAATTGCAGCTCGCTTTGGAATAATTATCCTCCACACAAGTTTTGGCCCCACAATCCTTCCCATCCATCGATCTCCTGTCTCTCGGTGCTTCCTCATGATCAACAGTTGCTATTGAATCTCCTTTACATCCATCTATGCATGATCTTATATCACCATGATCTGTCTCCATGTAACTCCCCTCTATATCAACGGTTGTCATTGATTTTGCCTTTCAAGCTTCAGGAGTTTCAATTTTCAAACTTCTCTCTCCTTTATATGGAAATCTCCTAGAGTGGAAGAGTTTTTTCCACCTTGATCCTTGAATCTATGGCCAGGATCTCCTTCATGAGTCTGACCTTTGAGAATCTTTATTCTCAACCTCCACAAGCTCCCTTTGCTAAGATCCTTCTTTGCATGTGAACTTGGACGATGTCCTCACATGACCTCATGACTTATGTTAAAGCTCACACACCTTCAATCCATGAAATGTTGTGGGATCGTCGATCTCCCGATCTTGACAGTACCTCTGGATTGACGGTTCAGATATGCCCTCTCCAAATCTATGGACTAGATCTCTTTGCGATTCTAGACTTCGGGTATTTGAAATCTCAAACCTCTCTTTCCTTTGTACTTCAATATTTCGGAGTTAACGATCTGCTAACACATGTCCTACTAAATCAATGGCCCTATTCCTACCTCGGATGTTTGACCTTTCAACCTAGATCTACGGGCTTGCGACCATGTTCTCGATCAACAGTCGAGATCCTCCTTTGGGTCTTTCGACCTTTCCTCCTCCGCTTTTCTTTGGAGTTCTAGATCTGAAGTCACGTGTCCACCTTCGTATCAATGACTCTCATCATTTCTGATACTTTAGACTTTGGCGATTTCAAATCTCAACAACCACAAACCTTCGAAGTGTTGGATCTTCTGACACCTATCCTCTCTTGATCCAATAGTTTTCAATGATTTTCTAATGGAGTGAATATCCATTGTCACACACCCACTATGGGAACTAATATTTTTCGACTTTTTCCTTCTTTTCACCAAGGAACAGAATCCCCAAATTCCTATTTGGCCTAATGCAGACCCTACCATCCCTTATCCTTACCCATGTGATCGTTGGCTATGACCACAGACCTTACTAGAGAGGTGTTTCTAGCTTTCACGATTCAGGAAATCACAATGCATGTGTTCCTCTGCTCTCTTGTCTCTAAAAGTGCTTAAATCTGAAAGGAACCAACAGTTTGTCACATATAACAATGCCTCAGATTAAAACCTAGCATCCCACCTTTCGGAGTTTCATGTACTGGGTTTTCGAGGTAGAAGAGGATGAGGGGTTCATAAACTTCAGTTTTTCGGGTGCCAAAACACCTAAAAAAAAAATCTACATGCACTAAGCCGTATCGGGATTTCACAAGTAGGGAATTTGGGATTGGAATGTACCAGGGACTTACTTCTAGATATCCTAAGTGCCGAAATACCAAGACATCAAGACTTATCTGAGCTATTATTATTTCTGAGTTTCACAAGTCGGGGTTTCATGATGGGCGAGTACAAGGGAACTAACCCTTGGGTTTCCTGGGTGCCGAAACACCAAAACATCCAAACTCTAGACACACTATGTCATTTTGGGGTTTTGCAAGTCAGGATTTTAGGACTGGCGAGTACAAGAGACTTGCCCTTAGATATCCCAGATGCCAAAAATCCGATGGGTTAGATTTCTGCCATGTGTCGCCCTGGATCCAACAATCTAGAATAACCCTCACGATTTCAGTGATTGCGAATCCTCATTCTTCACCACCCTTATATGCCTAAGTTCCAAAACCACAGTGGCTTCAGAATCTTCACCACCTATCCTCCAATGATCCAATGGTTGAAGTGATTTTGAGACTTCTTTTGTGCGCCTATCTCCAGATCCAATGAATGTCAGTCCCCACTCCAGATCTGATGGTTCTATACCATCCATTCATATCATCTCCTCTTGCGTGCTATCCTGTGTGTCTGGACATAGGATTTCAATGGTCCAGATCCACACTCTATAGTTGATCTAAGGGTTGTTATTGCTCTTCCTCCTGAGCTTTGGCTTTCTTCTCGATCTTGGAAGATTCCGATGCTTCAAAGGTCTCAGCCTTTGATCTTATACTATGATCCGACTATTGGATCTCGCCAGCACTTACGAACAGTGTTGTCCCTATTGAGATTTCTTAGCTATGAAGGAATTAAGATTTTTTCACTCTTTCTCTTGGGCTTGACTCTTAGAAGAGTCTTTCGTGCACCCCTTGCGCTCATTCGTCAAGTCTAGGACTTGAGTGAGTCTTGGTATCTACTTGCCTCATAGGGAGCCTGTGCATAAATACACTACCTCTATTGAGCTTAACAGAATTCATCCTCTAAGGGACTCTAGACAACTAGGAAGGTTAGCATGTGTACATGAGACTATGCCTAAGGTCGACGAACTCACCGTTCATGGCTCTAACTCAAGCCACCTCAGGACACAAGTATTTACGAGTACCAATCATGTCCTATCCATATAATCTCTTACTGGCCTAATTATACAACCAAGCAGTAAGGAAAGATACATAGTATATCCATTCAGAAATCAAGCACAATTCTTGAAACATACACCATATAACCAAATTCATGCCCAATTACAGCTAAATTACATAGAGTAAGAAATCACTTATCTATTACAGGTTGCTGCCAACCAATTGACTGTGGGTGTTCATCCTTCCACCCAACCATAGGCTCAGAGGCATTCAATATTATCACTCTGGCCACCCCCGTGCCAAGCCATGATATCACCAGGGAACTCTCACTCTTCTTGAGGGTTCTCTGTCTATTTTAGTTTCTATTCAGGTCTTGTTTTCTGCAACTCAGAGCTTTCTCACTCATTTGTGGCCTCGACGAGGTTTCTCATATGCTCTTCGGCATCAATCTCGCGGCCTTCTGTTCATGATCCATTGGAGAGATTCATGCCTCTCCATTGCGATCTCCCATTCTCGTCTCTGTTTTACTTCTCCTCTCCCCTGTGTCCCTCTTACCTTGGATGGTTTCACCGACCTATCCTGTTCCTTCTGTCAGAAGGAAACTCAAGTCTGCAGGTCCCTGCAGTACTTCGGGCTGATAACCTATGTTTCCATTCATGGGGGGGTGGTTGGTGATTCAACCACCATTCTTTCTTCATTGACTACTTTCCTTTCCTTGGGATTCGAAGGAGGTTTTTCATCCTTATCATGAAGATTTGGGGTTCTTTGATATATGAACCCTCTTGTATGGTTTTCACATTCTTCCTCTAGTGATATCATGGACAATACTTTTAAGGCTTCACCCCCACAGTTAGTTATTGGCAACTCAAACAATAATACATTTACATTTTCCTCATGCATTAGCATGGTAATTCCTATTCTATGATTAATTACAAATTGGGGGAAACAGGGGTGTTACAATTCCCTCCCCCTTAAAGGAACACCGTCCTCGGTGTTCTTTTCTCAAAACACATGTGATGCCTTTCTCATTCGGCCACTTCATAAGTCTTGAAATTCATCCTCGGTTAGGTCCTCTTTAAGAATATTAGTCTTCGTCACCTGCCTTCAATAATTCTTGGACAACAAGCACATTAATCACAATTTTGTGTGAAAATATCTTACTGTTGTTCCAAATTAAAAAGGAAAATTCATATTCTAGCACATTACTTATCTGTGCAGTTTGTGGATCTGTATCCACATGGTATTTTTGTTATCCATGCGCATTGATTTCCTTGATGTACCCATTGGTTGCATGATTCCAATTCAATAGTTCACAAGAGTTGTCATGATTTTATCTTCCTTTCCATGGTTTTTCCGCACAAGAAACTACCCACCGTGTGCATGATCCCAATAGTTTACAACAATTATTAAGATCTCCTCTTCCTTGCGGTCACTCACCCTCCAGGCCCAGGCTCAGGCATCCCCTTCACTGTTATATAGTCTCTTGGGTGATCCATCTTGCCCTGCCAAGGTTTTCTCGCATAGGAAAATTTTAGAGACTCTATCAAGTCTTACAGTCGAGGCGTCCCTCAGACTTGCTCTGTCGAGGCGTACCTCAGCTTGTGTTACCTCAACACAATAATTTGCAGGCGATCATGGCTTATCACAAGATTTTCATGGCTCAGCAGTAGCCCCTTTTATTTTTATCATCTTTATCTTTGACAACCTTCATATGTTCCTTTTGGACAGATCTTTTCTCCTCACCTATGTCACAAGTATACAACATTCACGAGACATCATTATAAATTCCAACTTTCATAATTTTATTGCAAATCTGTCACCTACATATTTCCTATTCCACAATTTTTTTTCATATTTTTTCTGCATAGGAACCTAATTCATAATCATGGGAATTTCCTTCCCATAACATTTTAGCTCAGTAGGAAATCGGTCTTCCTTATGGGCTTACAACATTTCCATATCCAAGAATCCTTCTTCCTGCAATCACTCTTCAGCTAATCAAATTGTTAGTTCTCATGGCACATACATTTTATTGCACCTTTACAACATCATCACAACAATTTCATAATGGTGCATACTAACAATCAGATTCACTTTCTCAAAAGGAAATACCATTCCTTGTAGTTTGGCTCAGCAGGCAATTGGTCTTTCCTATGGGCTTACTTTACTGCCATATCCATGACCCTCAACTTCCTGCAATTCATTCTTCAATCAACCAATCAAATTGTTATATTTTCCATGTGTGTGTGTGTGTGTGTGTATATATATATATTCAAAATGTAATTCAACATTTCAAAGGGTTTTAACAAATGTGCCACTATCCCTGGCCACATTCATACCCAATGCACTCTTGCATTGTTATTCAAGTTTGCCACAATTTATGACTGGTTCTTGGCCATGGGGTGTTGGAATTTAACCAACCTCTTCCTCATATGGTTTATTCATTTTTCTTTCATTCTTACAGCAGGTCCATACTACCTGCTATAGGTCGATCATGATCCCAAATCAGTACACATGAACTCAAAAGTCTTTACACATTCCTTGATTTTCCATGCATTCATGACATATCAGTTTATGAATTCTTCCAAGGGTTACAAACAATGTTTACTACCAGAGGTTCATACCTCCATCATTCAGGTTCTCCTTCCTGAGTCATACCTTACTTGGGTATCCAAGGCATACAACTGCCCTTTCAATTTTCAGGTATAACATGCAAAAATAAAATATTTCGGAAGGGGTTTTTACCAAATCCCTTCATACTCTGTGCCACATAGGCATGAATATATTTATACCATTTCTTGGCTGCTAGCACCCTTTCTCTGTTCTCTACCTTATCAGTAGTGCTTTAGCAGGATTTTCACAGTCCCGTCAACAACCTTTCAACCGCAACCTTTCCATGGTCACCCTCTGCTTGAGGTTGTTCATTATTGGCAACTGTCTTCCTCAATAGTTCCAATATTATTCCTTTATACACATGACATACACCATAGGCACATCAATCGTCATGTAAATTAAAATGAAAATATCATAGCGTTTAATTAATAAAAACATTTTCAGGCATGTTTAGCATATCTATATGCACTTCATCACATTATCCTTAATGTTTTTCATGAATGTAACACAATAGTTCTCAATTGATTTCACATCATTACAACCATCATTATTATGGTGTCAAATCATTTGCGTTCATCAATGTACTAGCTTTGTCATCCCATAGAACGTAATGCACAACAAGGAAAGAATTGAGGGCTCTCCCCTTCTTCCAATTCTTTCTACATCACCTGGGACTTTTCAGCCTAGTCAAGTTGTTATCTCTAAGGTCTCACTACCTTTCCTTAACCACATCTTCAACCAAGCCGTATCAGTTAAACATACCCATTTATTCATTCAATCATACTTAGGGGTTTACTGGCCTCTTACCAACCATATTGGTTTCCACAATTGCTCTTTTTCTGAGCAGCCCTGGGTTAGGCTCATCCTAAATCTTAGGATACTTCAACATGCTTTAGTAGCAACTCTTTGCTCATAATGAATCATGAACATGTGCATCCTACACTCTTCCATTTTGTTATCAGAATGGTCAATATCCGGTTATTAGTCTTCTATTATTTACATGATTCTTTCAAAATGTAATCCAGGATTCTTATACATGGACAGGCCTTGCATCCCATTGTCCAACCTTCAACAATTATCAAGGTTGTGACTCTATTCTTCTGACAGAGACCTTATACAGTTCCTCCACCGGGAACTCCTTCAGCATGCAACTTCTTTGTTGCAGATCCATCACCACTTGTGATGGCCTTAACCTTGAGTCAGCCTTTTAGTGGTCTACGAAATATTCCTTTTAAGGAATATAAACATGCATCTTTGTTAACTTACATATATGATGTACTTAACCAATTTCATAATCCTAAGCCTGTATGTAGCTATCGTAGGTATATTTCATAGCCTACATACATTTCCAAATTTTTTTTAAATCAGTCATCTCAGGATTGTTCACAGTCCTTCTCAAGTGATCTTCAAAGGCATAAACATTTGCCTCTTACCATTACATCAGAGCATCCTCACTCGTTTACTCTTTCATTTAATTGCACTGGCTTTTCCTGGGGAAATGGAGTACATTCCCCTTAAGCTATCATTCAAGACAGAACCTTCATGACTCTTTAGAACGGAGTCAACCATGTATCCATGGTATTCATTCAATTTTAGCAAGTGTAATTCTTGCCTCACGTTTCACTTATTAGGGAAATCATATTGGACCTCTAGTATACTTATACTTTTACATCATACATGTGCATTACTTGCACGTTTAATATCATTCATACCTTATCGGTATTAATATCAGGCTTCCTATTATGAAGCTTCACAATGCATTAACCTCATGCACTCAAGTACGATTGAACACAACTAATTATTCATCATACTGGTTCACGCCTTCTCCTCATGTGACCATTGCAAGTGACCACGATCCGAACTAAAAGGTGCTTCACATTTCGCGATTTCGGGATTTCTATTGCAAGGAACTCTGGTTCCTCGATTCCCCGAAACCTGATAGGCCGAAATGCCGACCTATAAAATGTCGAAATGTCTATTCCCGACATTCTCCTCCAAGGAGGTGTCTCCCCATCTCGTCACATTTCACGACTTCAGAACTCTCGATGTCAAGCGTTCTAACTTTTTGTCTGCGAGATTCCCGAAATACCGATTCTCGATATCTCAATATGACTCTAGCCCCACTCCTATTTGTGTCACATTGTTGAGACTTCGTGGTTTTTATCCTCGAGAGTCCAGATTCCTCTCTAGGACTTCTGAAATGTCGAATCCCGGTATGCCAAAATGTTGGCTTCCTATCGCGTCCCTTCAGCGCCTTCGGGATTTCGTGTTTCGCAATCTCGTGATGCAAGGGTTGCCCGGTCCTTGCTCCTTTGACTTCCTAGTAACCAAAATATTGATGTGCCACTATTGAGAGATCAACGACCACGATTCAATCTGCATCCTATAGCCCTGATCCTTTTTCGGAGTTTTGGGGGGGTGGTCAAGAGTTCTGAACTCTTTCCCTTCGCATCCCCAGTACCAGGAGTGCCGAAATGGATCCCTTTGGGAATTTTCCTGAAACCTCAATCCTCCACCACTTATCCTCTAGCGATGAATGGTCCCAACGCTTTCGAGACTTTGTGGCTCAGGACCTCTAGTCTCCCAAAATCTTACCTCTCGGACTCCCGGTATCCAAAATTGCAAAATTCTCTTTGGACGATCAATGGTTCAGATCCCTCCTTGATCAAGGGCTATGATATTTTCGTGAATTTCTCATTGCTTATCCCAAGTCCTTTGGTTTTGTGAAATTTTGGTATGTCCTCGCAACTAACTAGTGTGCTACTTCTCTGAGATCGAACAACTTGAAACATTTTGGTTCTTTCTGAATGGATCTTGACTCCCAATCCTATCCAATCTTCAAAACTCTTTTCTGAAGGATTTATCCCACTATCTCTTCTGAGCTTTTAAGTTACTTAAGTTACTTACATGACTAATCTCATAGTCATAACTCATATGAATATTACCCTCTCTTTATGGGAACAACCAACAAGGTTCACTCTTGGGAATTAGCAATAGTCCCAAAGGACTCCTCTTAATCTTGCTCAAATAGATTCTCAAATAGGTCAGGTAATCTGACCCTACATATTTTCATCAGTCCTCTCAATCATGAGGAGTTATAGGCTCAGAGTTTATTCTTTTAATAACACAGTAATCATAAATTCCTAAGGATCCTACCAGTCCTTACTAGATTTCCCAAATCATGAAGGAGTTCTCCATTTGCATCTTAATTCTTACCTAACCAGCCATCTCAATTGCAAGAGACTCTACCTTCTTTAGTAGGTAGTCATCGTCACACTATAACAGAAAAACTCAGTTCATGTCCCTTTTTTGGCTAGTGCAACTTCATAGCATAATTTATTCCACCTCTGTTATTCACACTCAAGTCTTATCAGTAATATTGATCAGTGCATTCCTACTCCTATAAGAGTAGTTATCATTTTGACAAAGGAACAATATAATTCCTTTGTTGGAATTCAATAAGAAATCCCAAAATCACAAGTTCAATCTGCAGCCCTTCTCCTCAAGGAGTAAATGCAGATAACAACATCTCCTTACATAACTCGTACATGAGCCCAAGCAGGCCAAGTGTTGTAACCATGCTCTGATGCCAATTTGTCACACACCCACTACGGGAACTAATATTTTTTGGCCTTTTCCTTCCTTTCACTGAGGAACAAAATCCCTGAATTCCTATGGGGCCTAATGCAGACCCTACCATCTCTTATCCTTACCCATGTGATCGTTGGCTATGACCACAGGCCTTACCAGAGAGGTGTTTCCGGCTTTTGCGATTCAGGAAATCATGATCCATGTGTTCCTCTGCTCTCTTGTCTCTCGAAGTGTCAAAATCTGAAAGGGACCAACAATTTGTCACATCTAACAATGCCTCAGATTAAAACGTGGCATCCCACCTTTCAGAGTTTTGCGTACCAATTTTTCACAGTAGAATAGGATGAGGGGTTGGGTTCATACCCTTCAGTTTTCCAGGTGATGAAAAACCAAATCTACATGCACTAAGCTGTATCGGGATTTCACAATTCGGGAATTCAGGATTGGCGTGTACCAGGGACTTACTTCTAGATATCCCGGGTGCCAAAATACCAAGAAATCAAGACTTATTCGTGCTATTATTATTTCGGGGTTTTGCGACTGGAGAGTACAAGGGAACTAACCCTTGGGTTTCTCGGGTTCCGAAACACCGAAACATCCAAACTCTAGACATACTATGTCATTTTGGGGTTTTGCAAGTCAGGACTTTGGAACTAGCGAGTACAAGAGACTTTCCCTTAGATATCCTGGATGTTGAAACTCCGATGGGTTAGATCTCTACCATGTGTCACCCTAGATCTAACAATCTAGAATAACCCCCATGATTTTGGTGATTGTGAATCCTCATTCTTCACCACCCTTATATGCCTAAGTGTCGAAACCCCAGTGGCTTTCGGATGTTCACCACCTGTCCTCCAACGATCCAACAATTGAAGTGATTTCGGGACTTCTTTCATGCGCCTATCTCCGGATCCAGTGACTGTCGGTCCCTGCTCCAAATCTGATGGTTCTATACCATCCGTTCAAATCCTCTCCTCTTGCATGTTATCCTGTGTGTCTGGATGTAGGATTTCAGTGGTCTAGATCCACACTCTATAGTTGATCTAAGGGATATTGTTACTCTTCCTCCTAAGCTTTGGCTTTCTTCCTGATCTTAGAAGATTCCAACGCTTCAAAGGTCTGAGCCTTCGATCTTCTACTGCAAGCCGAATATTGGGTCTCACCAACACTTACGAACAATGTTGTCCCTCCTGAGCTTTCTTATCTATGAAGGAATTAAAATTTTTGTGCTCTTTCTCCTGGGCTTGACTCTTAGAAGAGTCTTCCATGCACCCCTTGCGCTCATTCTTCAAGTCTAGGACTTGAGTGAGTCTCAATCTCTACTTGCCTCACAGGGAGCCTATGCATAACTACACTACCTCTACTGAGCTTAACATAATTCATCCTCCAAGGGACTCTAGACAACTAGGAAGGTTTGTATGTGTACATGAGACTATGCCTAAGGTCGAAGAACTCACCGTTCATGGCTCTAACTCAAGCCGCCTCAGGACACAAGTATTTACGAGTACCAATCATGTCCTATCCATATAATCTATTACTGGCCTAATTATACAGCCAAGCAGTAAAGAAAGAGACACAACATATCCATTCATAAATCAAGCACAATTCCTGAAACATACACCATATAACCAAATTCATGCCCAGTTATAGCTAAATTACATAGAGTAAAAAATCACTTATCTATTACAGGTTATTGCCAACCAACTGACTGTGGGTGTTCATCCTTCCACCCAACCATAGGCTTAGAGGCATTCAATATTATCACTTTGGCCACCCCCGTGCCAAGCCATGATATCACCAGGTAACTCTCACTCTTCTCAAGGGTTCTCTCTTTGTTTCAGTTTCTGTTCGGGTCCTGTTTTCTGCAACTTGGAGCTTTCTCACTCGTTTGTGGCCTCGGTGAGGTTTCTCATATGCTCTTTGGAATCAAGCTCACGGCCTTCTGTTCGTGATCCATTGGAGATCTTCACTCCTCTCCCTTGTGAGCTCCCATTCTCGTCTATGTTTTCCTTCTCCTCTCCCCTGTGTCCCTCTTACCTTGGACGGTTTCGCCGACCTATCATGTTCCTTCTGTCTGAAGGAAACTCAGGTCTACAGATCCCTGCAGTACTTCGGGCTGACAACCCATGTTTCCATTCATGGGGGGATGGTTGGTGATTCAACCACCGTTCTTTCTTCATTGACTGCTTTCCTTTCCTTGGGATTCGAAAGATATTTGTCATCCTTATCATGAAGATTTGGGGTTATTTGATATATGAACCCTCTTGTATGGTTTTCACATTCTTCCTCTAGTGATATCATGGCCAGCACTTTCAAGGCTTCACAACCATAGTCAGTTATTAGCAACTCAAAAAATAATACATTTACATTTTCCTCATGCATTAGCATGGTAATTCCTATTCTATGATTAATTACAAATTGGGGGAAACAGGGGTGTTACATCCATCCTCCACGCATCCCTTCATAGATCAATGACCTGCTTTCTTCCTTTGGGATCAACAACCCTTAATCATTTCGGCCTTTGGAACTTTAGGATATTCCAAAACACTACTTCACAAAAATCCCAAAGTACAATTCTCCGAAGTTCACAATATGGTGACACCTTTCCTCTTCCAGATCGACGGCTATCATTTGCTTCAGTTGTTCGGGCTTCGACAATGTCAAACTTTCTCCTCTGCATTCTCCCAGAGTGGCTTCTCCCAAAATTCATGATCTTTTTCCATGCATCCCCTTTCTATATTTTACGACTCATGTTCTCTTTGAGAATTCACGATTTGGCAGTTTCAATTCTCAAACTGAAACCCCAATGTAAATTTCCCCAGAGCTCTTGATCTGGTAACAAGTGTCCCCTCGGTAGATCGATGGCCCTTGACTCTTTGGTTGTTCTCCCTTTATGTGTTTCAATGTTACATCTTCACCTCCTTCTGGATCTCATGACCCGTTGACATGTATTCCCTTTGAATCTAACGATCCATAATCATTTCATCCCTTTGGGCTTCAGGCTTCGAAAGTTTCAACTTCTCTATGCACTCATTTCTTCCGGAGCATCTTCACCCAAGATTGATGGATTTCCACCAGGCGTCCTCCCAAATGATGGATGGTCCCAAATGACTTCAGGACTTCGGGACTTTTAGCAAGTCCGTTCTCCTATGTATGTGCATAGTGTTAAGGCTCATTCACCTCAGTCTGGAACCAACGATTGTTGATCCTCTGCGCTTCGATCCAACGAATGGGATTTATTCTTCTCTTCTGCACTTCTTTTGTTCATTGGACGTTGATCTAACAGTGTAGGATCCTCCCCAAAACCAATCAAACGGTTTTTGTCGCTCCTCCTCTTGAGCTTTTGAGCTCTTCTGACTTGGAAGATTTCGTTAGTCTTCAAAGGTTTTCGGCCTTTGAACTTTCTCTCATGAACCCAACTATCTTGGGTCTCGCTTATGGTCTTTCAAGCATTATCTCTTCTAATATTTTGGACTTAGAATAATTTCATCCCCTATGCAATCTTTGTGTTACCTCTTTTGAGCTTGTCCCCTTCGAAGGTTTCGATCTCCCATGGACTCCTTGCATTTTTGGGATTTCTTCAAACTCAGATCTGAAGGATTTCTTGGAAATAAATCATTCTTGCCCTCCTGGCATTATCCTTGCTCGATGCACACCTTGCAGATATTCTTCTTACAGATTATTTAGTAACTTTGTTTCTTCCTTAACTCAACACAAAGTTCCCTTAGTGCACACTTTCAGCCGCTCGATGCCCGCATGGAAGAGATTTACAGAGTTCTTAGTAACTCTGGTTCTCTCTGAACTCAACAAAGAGTTCTTCCGGTGCACTCCTTGCACTTCTATTAATGAAGGTTCAACAATATCTCTCCTGTTCTTTTCTCGAGGTTAACTCACCTCTGTCAACGTACTCTTTTTGGAATGTGTGCACTCCTTGCACTCGGAAACTCAAAATGAGAGAAAAAAATGAAACTCATTTAATACATCATTAATTCAGGCATTCACAACATGAATGACATAAAAACATAACAATAAACACAAACATAAAAACACACCATGTGCAGGAAAAACTGGTTTTCTATTATCTCTATGTGTCTATACAGATGTTTACAAAAACTGGACTACAATAGAGTCCCAGTTTTCTCAAGCTCTCTCTCAGAAATATTCTACCTCCTAAATCTCCTAAGTCTCTCTCTACCCGAGATCTCTCTCTCAAGTCTCATAATTACTAAATGAGGGCTCTACGAGCTTATCCTCTTCACCGCCTTAGTGCCATCACTATCTCAGTTATGGCACCATACTTCTATGGCTACATTCCATAAATGAATGTCCAAACCTGACTACGATCTGGACCTGATACAGGCGACCATTTAAGGTAACCCTATCCACTACCTATACAAAGGCATGGTATGGCATTTATCATCCTTACAACACAAAATCTATATAGGATCATATTTCAAATTTTAAAAATGGGAGGGTTGATGCCTCTCCCTTTCTCCATTGCGTGTTTGCATGCTGGCGCATTTGTTGAGGTGGAGCGATGCCCCTGCATCACGCTTCCTTCAAACCATTACATGTGACCAAGCATTATAGAAACACGATCTTACCAACTACATTGATGTATTATAATTTCCTTTTAAAAATATTATATCATATGACCAACAACGGTGACCATATGCTAGGCCAGACGAGTGCTTGAGCACTTATGTAAATCAACAGTCATGATTTTAACCTCATGAAATGAAAGACTGTTGTAAGTTCGACACTTCGCCCTTCGGAAATTTTGGACTTGAAACCTTTCAAAACTTCCGAATGAGATTTCTTGAACAAATCAGATAGTTTACGTTTATTTCGTGGAAACTAATCAATCATCAGATTTGATTCTTACAAGGCTTAATCCAACGACTGGATATTATTCAAGCATTAAGATGAATGACCACAGATTACTTCGCGACTTATTCTATTATACTTACTCTATCCTTCCATTGTTCTTTGATCAATGTTTGAGAATGCAACTGAAGTATTCATCATATTGGACGACCCATGTCCACTTCAGGACTTTGGCATTCAGGACTTCGAAGGTTTCGAATAGATGTCACTCCATTTTCCGCCGGAGTGATCACCTGTTGAGTAAGTCATAATACGCCGGAGACTGCTTTCTATCAGCTAACACTTCCACTTACACTATCCTTCCACTGTAGTAGATCGACAGATGAGAATTATCCTGAAGTATTTCTTTATATCGGACAAACCATGTCTACTTCAGGATTTTGTCTTTCAAGACTTCAGAGCTTTTGTCATTTTCTAGTGGTGAAACTCCCAAAGTAAAACTGTCAGAGTGACGTAACTTTCTTATGTAACTTGATGACATGTCATGAGCCAAGTAGTTGTCACGTGTCACTCAAATTCATGATTTGCACGTACCTGAAATATTGATTTCAACTTGACACTTGTCATTCTCTGACTGTGCCATGTGTCATTGCTGACATGGACTGCTAACATGGTATGTCACAGTTTCTTGCTGACGTGGACTGTTGTTGTGGTCTGTCACAATTTCTTGCTGACTCCAAAACTTCATCCTTTAGGACTTCGGGACTTTTGACATTTCTTGGTGGTGAAACTCCTGAAGTAATTCTCCCGAAGTGACATAACTTATTGTCATCATGTGTTGACATGACACAAGCCAATTTCCTCTTGACACATGTCATCATCTAATTATTCCATGTGTACTTCTGACATGGTCTACTACGTTTCCTTGCTGAGGTGATATGCTAACCAACAACCCTGATCCAATGGTCATCGTATATCCTCCAAATCCGATGGTCCTTATTCATTCCATATTTTGAGACTTTGGGTATTTCAACTTTTCAAGTTTCCAATTCTTTCGAAGTGGGATTCCCCGAATAGTAACCTCCTCACTACTTTTAACCCGAACTTAATTTTTTTCGTTGATCATGTTTTTAGATCAACAAATCAATCTTTATATGATGCAGTTTTCCTTGGTTTAAATCCAACAGTCCTTCTTCTAGCTTATCCTCTCCTTCCACTCTAGAATGATCTAACGACAGACAACAATTTGAACAATTGTGATCTCAGATATTTTACCTCGCTTATCCTATCCTTCCACTTGATTTGATCTAATGGTCGATGTGGACTCTTCAAAGAATATTAACGGTCAACGATGATTGGGAAACCACAACTTGCGAGTGATTTAACTCGACACCCAAACTCCACAATTTGAAGTTGTGTGTTGTTGGTGAGTCAACCATAACCATCGATCTTTGAAGCTATAAGATCTGACAATCCTGACTAATTGCAGGATTTGAAATAGCATGATGTTTAATACATATTATGATCTCTGCAATCTATCCATGTCGTTGATCTGGCGATTGCGCATCCGATGGTCACGACTTAATATGAATTAATCCGATCATTTGTTGGATCAACCACATTTGTAGATGTTTGAGTTTATGAGATCTGACAATCTAGACCGATTGTGGGATTGTAACTAGTGAGTAGTTTAATTCTTCTTTCTCTCTTCACAATTCATCTATGCCATTGATATGGCAATTTCACATCAACGTTCTATATTTGATCTGATTTTCATCGCATCATACCTACTGAGTTTCAATGTGCCATCTCTTTTGAGATTTGATCTTCATTTGTTAAATCTCCTTAGCTTTAATCTCTACATATCATCCAACTATTTGACATCAGTCATTATATAATGTTGACTAGTCCTCCAACAATTCTTCTGAAATTCATTGTGCCATCTCTTCTGAGCTTTGATATTCATTTTCTAACCCTCTTGAGCTTTTATCTCAACTTATAATCACATCAATGATATCTACTGTTGACATCAATGAAAATACATCAATGACTCCATGTCCAACAATCTCCCCCTTTATCATTGATGGCAACACACCAACTTCATACACAATCTCCCCCTATGGTGATGCTTCTTTCCTCTAAGGTTACTCTCCCCCTTTGACATCAATGGAAAAGGGTTTCTCCTCTTATGATATGTATGTCTATATTCTATTGATCGGTATCTAAACTTTGGTAACTCCCCCTACAATCATTCTTTGCCTGCCAAAATTGAATGACTCCCCCTGTCAGTTTGATCTCTCTGCCTCAGACAGTTCTCCCCCTTTGTTTCTAAAAAGGGTAGCTCTTCGTGAAAAGGTATTTCCTCTTGTTATCTCTACAGGATTTCATGTATATCATTCTATACATCGTAACAATGTTGTTGTGGATAATTTTTTCTTACTGAACACAATGCAATTGTATGTCATATTCTTCAAACAACCCTTGGTTATGTCCATTGATTCTCATCGATCTCTAACTAGGATACCAATTGTTTTTATATCATCCACTTTGACATCTGCACTCTCAACAATCTTATGTAACCTAATATTGTAACATTTGTATGCTTTCTTGGTAGAAGCATATCCAAGAAGGATACCTTCATCAGATTTGGCATCAAATTTTCTGAGATTCTTATCAAGCCTTTTGATGCAGCACTTACTTCCAAAGACCTTGAAATATTTTACCCATGGAGCTCTTCCAAACCATAGTTCATAAGGAGTCTTATTACTGTTAATCTTGAGCTTAACTTTGTTCAATATGCATATTGTTGTGCTTACATCATCCCTCCAATATCCATCAAATAATTTTTCTTCATTGAGCATAGTGCTTGCAGCTTCATGGACAGAGATTTTTTTTTTTTTTGAGAAGGAGTTTTAGTGTACCATTAAAATGGGATTGAAAGATTTTTGAGATAATCATCACTCAATTATTCTTGTTTTTCTATTGTTGGAGATTCAACATCAATGTCACTATTATGTGAATCAAAATCTTCTTCATCCTTAACTTGAGACGTTTCACCCATCGATCTCCTATTATTAACTTCATCAATTTCAAGAGAAATATTTTCATTATCTTTCTTGTTTGGTACTTCAGATTTTATTTTCCATGTCTTATTTACTCTTCTTGTCATATTGTGTGAAGCATTTCTTATTGACTGTCTTTTTGAGTTCCAACAGTCATGGGATTTTTGGCCATATCCATCACAACTGTAGCATCTCATAGTGTAGCAATGTGTAGCAATATGTCCAACAAGATTGTAGTTCCAACATCTTATATTGTTGTTGAACCTACCAATTTGTTTTCTTCCAAGATGCCTACAATCCAAGGCTTTATGAACATACTCATTACAAGAAAAAAAATAACCATTAAGAACACTCTCATACTTCCTTTGATTCATCCATGAAGGTGTCTTTCTTCTAAACTTACTTTGAGGTGTATGAGTAACTTCAAGATTTCTTCCTTGTTGTAGCCAAGACTGGTTTTGGCATTTGGTGATCTCTGACTATCCAAGATCTCATCTAAGATCATAGAGTTATTCAAGAACTTGACTTGGGTGTTTGACTTCTCAACCTTCTTTCTAAGATTCACAACTTCTGCTTCCATCTTATGACATGATTCTTCCCTTTTGTTCAACTGATTCCTCACTACCTCCTCTCTTCTTTTAGTTTCTTCATGTTGGGTTTTCAGATTGACATTGCTTTCTCTTAGTTCTTTTAGATCTGCAAGGATTTGTCTAAGTTCATCATATTCCTTCTTTTCTTCTTTTACTTGACTAATTTCATTCTTTAATTTCTTAATCTCCTCTTATTTTTCTTCTAGCTGAATATTTTGCTCAGATATGATCTTTTCATTGTCTTTGAGAATTTCCTTTATTTCTAAGAAATGCTTTTGACTCTTTTCAAGAAATTGTTTAGTGTAGTCAAGAAAAAAACTATAGTCTTAATAATCATGGTCATAGTGGTATTCATAAAGACTCCAATCAACTTTATGTTTGACCTTAGATAGTTCTTCTTCTACTTCTTTCATGGGATAGATGCTAACAGAACATTCTTCTTTTGTATCTAAATATTCTTCTTTATTTGCAGGGGATATTTTAATATCAACATTATTTCAATCGAAAGATTGTGAAGAGTATTTACCTTTATTTATGACTGAGTCTTCCTCTTTATCCTTGATAGGAATGTCTTTTGTGTATTCTCTTTTGATTTTATACATCTTCATGGGAGGAAGAGAAGATTCTTTGGAGATATCATCACAAGACATGTCATCTTCAACATCAATCTGAGTAATAGGAATTGAACATTTAACTATGTGTACTTGTTCATATTCAAGGCCAAATTCATTTGAAGGAATTTTTTGTAGATTGAGAACTTTATCAAGGGCTTTTGTCCCTTTCCTGAATTTTTAAATAGTCTTAAGTTGATCCTTTAGTTCTTTACACCTATGTTTATATTTTCTCAGATCATTCAAACAACACTCAAGCTCAACTTCAGGATTGACTTATGCTTCAATGTCTGAGTATTCTTCAAAATAATCTTCATCACTAGAATTGTTGTAGACTGAACTTTGTTCTGATTGAAATGCTTCATTACACTTTTCTTCTGAGTAGAGGTCTTTCATCTTGTCCCAAAGTTCCTTTGCAGAATTACATTCACCTATCTTCTCTTTAACATCATCAGGTAATACATCAAGGATTGTATTCATTGCCATTGAGTTACTTTTCTTGGCTTTATTTTGAGTTGGATTCCTTACTCTGCTTGGTGGGAAGTAATAAGTGATTACTGAATTCCATACATCATGTCCCAATGCCTTCAGATGACTTTCCATTCTTGTACTCCAAAATATGTATTCTTCTTTTCCATGTATTGGAGTTCCATTCTTAGTGTAAATCTTTTGTCCATCCATGTGTGTTTAGTTTGATCTTCCTTTCAATTTGTTAGACTGTTCTTAAAGAAACCTTGCTCTGATACCAATTGATGGAATATCCAGCAATACTGAGAGGGGGGGGTGAATCAGTATTTCCTACTTTTTCTTATTAATTCTTTCAATATTAAGCACACACATTAATTATTCAACTAAGAAATATATGATGAACAATGGACCCTTATGAGCACAATATTTATCATGGAACCCAATAGGGAAAACCACCAACTCTTTTCTATTAACTGCAAAATTCCTTTTCTTAAAAGTTACATAGAAGGAAGATATTATTCCTTTTCGATCAACGCCAACTGATAAGAATGCACCCACACCCTTTTTCACCAGCACCAACTAGTAGGAGGGTTCAACCCCCTGTTTAGTCAGCTATAATTGACAAGGAAGCACCAACTCCCTTTTTTCACCAACACCAACTGGTAGGAGGCTACAACTGACAAGGAAGCACCAACTTCCTTGCAGGCTCCAACCTGCCCTTGCACCACCCAACCACCCTTAATTTTACAATGTAATTCAATCTCTTCTTCTCTTCATTGACTTTGAGTCAAGCATCCATTAACACAAGCCCTATCATATTTGAACTTTCGACTTCCACTTGTTTTCCCTTTCTCCACACTTCCTCCCTTTATGTAGGTTATACACATATAACACTTCTCCTGTATTGTATGCTTGCATGGTCTTCTGGTTATCTGCAGACAAACTTCATCTCTTTCTCTCTGGCTTCTATCATTTAATCTTTAATGACTCTGCTGCAATCCAATAAAGGTCTTCTATAACATATAATAGATTGCATAATTGTTTCTCTGACTTCCTTTGTTATTGATCTTCGATAAGATATTGGCATGCCCATTAGAACAAACAATTCTTTTGCTTCAACTATGCTTCTGATTATATCTTCTTATCTAGACTATAGAGATGCCCCTTCTCATAACTCTTCCTCGTTTATATAATCCACAAAATAGTATGAGTTTGAGATGCATTGTGTCCTTTTGTTTAGACTGTCACACCTATTCATTTAACTAAACTATAATCATTGTTTTATCATTTCTACCGTGAAGGATTTTCATAAATTGATCACATATGGATCAATTTCATCCTTTAAACTCAATCCTGAATCTCTGTTTTTTTTCATAGAGACCGAATTCTGTAGAGGTTCTTCCTTCAAACCATTACATGTAACCGAGCATTACAGAACCACAGGATTATCAACTACCACAACGTATTATAATTTCCTTTTAAAACTCTTATATCATATGACCAATAGCGGTGACCATATGCTAGGCAAGACTAGTGCTTGAGCACTTATGTGAATCAACAGTCATGATTTTAACCTCCTGAAATGGACAACTGTCGTAACTTCATCACTTCACCCTTCAAAATTTTTGGACTTGAAACCTTTCAAAATATCTGAATCAGATTTCACGAACAGATCGGATGGTTTACATTTATTTCACGAAAACTAATCAATCGTCAAATTTTATTCTTACAAGGCTTAATCCAACGACTGGGTATTATTCAAGCATTGAGATGAATGACCATAGATTACTTTGCAACCTTGTCTATTATACTTACTCTATCCTTCCACTGTGTTTTGAAAAATGGTTGAGAATGAAACCGAAGTATTCTTCAGATCGGACGACCCATGTCCACTTCGAGACTTTGACATTTGGGACTTCAGAGGTTTTGAATAGAAGTCACTCCATTTTCCTCTGGAGTGATCACTTGTTGAGTAAGTCATAATACGGTGGAGACCACTTACTATCGGTTAACACTTCCACTTACACTATCCTTCCATTGTAGTAGATTGACGAATGAGAATGCTCTTGAAGTGTTTCTTTAGATCGGATGAACCATGTCTACTTTGGGATTTCATCCTTCAGGACTTCAGATATTTTGTAATTTGTTAGTGGTAAAACTCCCGAAGTAAAACTCCCAGAGTGATGTAACTTTCTTACATCACTTGATGATGTGTCACAAGCCAAGTAGATGCCACATGTCACTCAGATTTGTGATTTGCACGTACCTGAAATATTGATTTCAACTTGACACTTGTCATTCTCTGACTATTCCATGTGTCCTTCCTGACATGGAATGTTGATGTGGTATGTCATAGTTTCTTGCTGACATGGTCTGTCGACATAGATCTATCGATGTGACACATATTCATATCCTTGATCTAATAGTCAAAATAGTATCCGAAGGGTATCTCAGATTGATGGCTGAGAGTGACTTCAGAACTTCGTTCTTCAGGACTTCGGGACTTTTGACATTTCTTGGTGGTGAAATTCTCGAAGTAATTCTCTCAAAGTGACGTAACTTATTGACATCATGTGTTGACATGGCACAAGCCAATTTCCTCTTGACACATGTCATCATCTGATTATTCCATGTGTAATTGCTGACATGGTCTTCCACATGTCCTTGCTAAGGTGATCTGCTGACCAAAAACCCTGATCCAATGGTCATCGTATATCCTCTAGATCTGATGGTCCTTACTCATTTCAGATTTTGGGACTTAGGGTATTTCGACTTTTCAAGTTTCCAATTATTTCGAAGTGAGATTCCCCGAACAATAACCTCCTCGCTACTTTTAACCTAAACTTAATTTTGTTCGTTGATCATGTTTTTAGATCAACGGCTCGATCTTTCTATGATGCAGTTTTTCCTTGGTTTAAATACAATGGTCCTTCTTCTAGCTTATCTTGTCCTTCCACTTTAGAATGATCTGATGGATGACAGAAGTTTGCATAATTTTGATATTAGATATTTTACCTCGATTATCCTATTCTTCCACTTGATTTGATCTAATGGTCAATGTGGACTCTTTGAAGAAGATTAACGGTCGATGATAATTGCGGAACCACAACTTACGAGTGATTTAACTCAACACACAAACTCCACAATTTGAAGTTGTGCGTTGTTGGTGAGTCAACCACAATCATCGATATTTGAAGATGTAATATCTAACGGTCCTGACTAATTACAGGATTGGAAATTGCATGATGTTTAATACTTATTACGATCTCTGCAATCTATCCCTTTCATTGATCTGGCGATAACGCATCTGGGGGTCACAAATTAATCTGACTTAATATGATCATTTGTTGGATCAACCACAGTCGTAAATGTTTAATTTTATGATATCTAATGATCTAGACAAATTGTGGGATTGTAACTAGAGAGTAGTTTAATTCTTCTTTCGCTCTTTGCAATTCATCCATGTCATTGATATGGATGTTACACATCAACAGTCTTAATTTGATCTGAGTTTCATTGTGCCATACCTACTGAGTTTCATCGTTCCATACCTACTTAGTTTCAATGCACCATATATTCTAATCTTTGATCTTCATTCATTAACTCTCCTGAGCTTTAATCTTTGCATATCGTCCAACTGTTTGACATTAGTCATTATATATTGTTGACTAGTCCTCCAATGATTCTTTTGAAATTCATTGTGCCATCTCTTCTGATATTTGATCTTCATTCACTAACCCTCTTGATATTTTATCTCAACTTATCATCAAATAAATGATATCGACTGTTGACATCAATAAGACTATGTCCAAGACTGCACACGATATTTCCCAGTATTTTGCATTTTGTTTCTTTGTCTACTTTTTTCTTCATTTTTCTTCCTTTTCTTCTTTTGTCTTCCTTTTTATTCTTTTTCTACTTTTTTCTTCCTTTTTATGAGTTTTCTTTCCTAATATCTATTATATTACATTATATACATGACTTTCTTACTATGTTGTAACTTTTAAGAATTAGTAGGTTGACTATCCCTATACAGTTTCAGTCGACTATCGTTGATCATTCCTTTCAGTTATGTTCCTACCAAGTATTTTAGCTATACAAATCCCCCATATGTGACATTATTTAATTTTTATGGCCCTAGCCAATGCATTCTAAACTTACCAAGGTGTTGGAAAAATTTATTGTCATAGAGTAGAACTAGCTCTCCTTCCTTAAAAGTATTATTTTTAATATATTTGTCATGTTAGGCCTTGTCTCTTGCTTTCTGTACTTCCTGGTGAAATCCTACCATAATCACATCCTTTTCCATTTCTGACTTAGCCTCTCCTGTATTGCACCTCTTTCTGTCATGTTGGTAATTTCTTCTACGCGCACACTGGGTACAATTCTAATGGCACCACTGCTTCCTTCCCATACACCAATATGAATAGTGTATTTCCTATCAAATTCTTTCATGTGTTCATGTATTCCCATAGTATTTTTGGTATTTTCAAGTCCCAATCATCCTTGTTGACATTGCAGATATTAGTCAAAGAATTTTCCAAAATCTTATTGATTGCTTCTATTGTTCCATTTTCCCGAGGATGATATGGTGTACTCTTTTGGTGATAGACTTCAAACTCCTCAATCATAGCTCTGATGGTATCATTGATAAAATGAGTTCACTGGTCACTCATTAGAATCTTGGGACATCCAAATCTAGTGATCACTTGCTCCAACAAAAAGTGTGTTGTTGTCTCTACGCTACAGTCTTTGATTGGTGTTGCTTCTTCCCATCTTGTTAAGTATTCAATCGCAGTAATGATATACCTAGTTCCTGACCTTTTTGTTGGTGTATTAATAGGTCCCACAAATCTTATTTCCCATTTTTCAAATACCTGTAAAGTCACTTGTGGTCTTAGACGCATCTCATCCATTCGGTTGGGTTTTCCAACCCTCTAACAGACATCACATTTCTGGAAATATTACTTGAAATCTTTATGGATTATTGGCCACCATATTCCTATGCGCAATACCTTCTGAATGGTATATTTACCTTCATAGTGTTCTCCAACTATAACTTCATGAGATTCTACTAAAATTTTGTTCCTTCTATGTTCCAATACATATCTTCTCAAAATGCTATATGCACCCATCTTATATAAATGTCCTGCAATAAGTTGATAGTCTTCCGCTCTGACTACCATATTTTTCTTCTGCAGAGTGCTAAAGTCATGCGGTGCAACCCCTATACTTAAGTATTCAATAATATCAACAAAGTATTCATCAACTACCTTTACATAAAACAACTATGCATCATGGAAGTTGTCTTCCAAGTTAGTAGGTTCTTCTCCATTAGTTACCCTTGACAGGTGATCAGGTCTTACATTCAACTTCCCCGGTTTGACTATCGATTCAAAATCAAATTATTGGAATAAAAATAGCCATCTACATATTCTCCCCCCCAACACTCACTTGTTGACTATATACTTGAAGGAAGAATGTTCTGTGAATATTTTAAAGTGTTTACCCAATAAATAATACATGGATTTATGAAGTGCATATACCATGGCTAGGCCTTCTCTTTCTTTGGTGTTGTAATTTTGTTATGATTTTGACAGATTTATGATTGCAAAGGATATAGGATGGTCTAAGTCCCATGCTCCTATATGCACCATAATTTCTCCAAGTGCTATGGTTGATACATCTACATGCACATGGAATGTCTTTTCCCAATCTAGGAATACTAATATATGTTTTGTTACCATATCTTCCTTCAAAGTGTCCAATCTTTGCTGACAGTCTTCATTCCATTGAAATATGGTGTCCTTATTTAACGTCTTTTCCATTGGTGCAGTGATATTCACATACCCCTTTATAAATTTATTGTAATATCTTGTATGTCCCAGTTTTTCTCTTAACTGACGCACTGACTTTGGTGGTGGTAAATTTACAATGACAACAATCTTAGAATGGTCCACTAGTAAACCTTGTTTACACACTATATGTCCCAAAAATATTCCAAAAGGTGTACCAAAAATTCATTTCTTAATGTTTAATGATATCTGACATTGTCTGCATATTTCCAACATGAGTCTCAATAATTCTACATGGTCCTTTAATACACTATATACAATCCAATCATCCAGATATACTTCTAGAAATTGATGTATGAATTCATTAAAAGAAGCTATGACTACTCTTGAAAAAAAAATTGGTGCAATCTTCAGCCCAAATGGCATGACTGTATATTGGTAGGATCCCCATTCTGTAGAAAAATCAGTCTTATACTTGTCCTCTAGAGCTATTTTTATATGATGATAACCTGAAAATCCATCTATAAATGAATATGCTTCATGGCCTCCCACATTCTCTAAGACCTCATATGTAAAAGGGGTAGGGAAAGGTTCATGTAAGAAAGCATCATTGAGTTTCCTTAGATATATACAAATATGTATCCCCCCTTGCTTCTTTTCATGGACTACCATAGGACTTATCCATTCAAATTATTCTACTGGTTCTATGATACCAGCTTCCAACATTCGGTCAATTTCTACTTTCACCTTCTTCTTATATGCTAGATTTAGTCTGTAGGGTCTCTACCTAACAAGTCTAGCCTTAGGTTTGAGGGGTATCTTCATCTCACCTAGCTCCTCTACTATTCCTTTCATCTCTATAAAGGTTGTTGGAAACAGGTCATTGTATTCACGCAGTAACTCTGTTATTCTTTCTATTGTTTGCTCATCCCAATAGTCTCCAATACTTTCCATTTTAGGGTTTTCATTCGTCCCAATGTTGACTTTATTAACTTTGATTGGTGCAACAAATACTTATGATTCTAGAGATGGACCTTCCACCTCTCTTTCTCCCTCAATTTCTGTAATCTGAATATTATGCAGATTATCTTCATCTACTGCTTCTTCTTCCACATGATAACATGACAGTAAATCTTTGACTATCTGTCTATTATGTTGTTGATATTCTATCAGAATTTCAACTTTTGGTTCATCAATAAATATTATTCCCCGTATCATCTTCAACGTTGAATCAATGTTGGGGTTCTCATGTTCAAATGAGAAGGTTACTACAAAATTGTATTGTAATGTTTTCCATTATGCGCATATTCTGGTCTGTATACCAGTTCCCTAGGGTTCCTTCCAATGTATGGATAAAGTAATGGGGGCATTCCTATGGTGGTTTCATCCTCCACTGTGTTCTACACTTCTCCAAGTGTTCAACTGGTGTTCCTATCCCATCATAGTTCTGGACTATATTTCTCCCTGGTTTTGTGCCAAATATAATGCGCAGTAATCGTTTACATTGATACCAGTCTTCAATTGTTTCCTTGTGCGCACCCCACCATATTCCAAGTGTTTCCTTAAGTGAAATATCTAGGGCTAAGAGCCTTTGATTTTATAACACTCTGTCTTCATATTTTGTCAGAAAACTTGGAGGTTCTCTTATATTTGTACCAACCCATCTTATTGCGTGGTCTATTCTTGTGCACCTCCTTGTAGAAACTTCATGTAATCTCTATTGCCAATTATCCAAACATGTATCTGATTCGAAATCACATGATGTAATGTTTCTCCAGTTAAGTACCCCATCTACATATGGGTTAACATAATCCTATTCTTGCACGATGTTTCTATACAACTGATTTATTTCTTCCATATCCAAACAAGTGGCCTCTACAAACCTTTCTCCTTCTAAAGGATCCAATGGTGCAATGACTCTATATTCACCTGATTCAAAATTCATTTTAATTTTATTCAGGTTGATTATATCGTGAGGATATCAAATGAACAATCCAATCCAAGAAATGTTTGGTAAGGTGTTGTGCCATCTACTATATCTATTACTTCAAAATATACTATAGTGCGCACTCCATCCAAAACTACTATCACACCTTTAAGCCTTCCAATTGGTAGCACTCTGTGTTGATTTGATAATTTCAACTGGATAGGTGAGTAGCCTAGTGTGGGTTCTCCCATACAATTCCATATCTTCTTAGGTAAGAAATTTACTTCAGAGATTAATTCCAATACAAAATCACCCATATTAAAATCCCCAATGTTGGCATTCAGTTTGAATTCTATGTTTGTCCTTCTTCTTGTATGGAGATCATTGACTACTTTATGTTCTAAGTTTCCTTCCACCTTGGTGTTAAATATTTCAAGAATATATTGTATAACCCTAACATATGATGGGTCATTCAATAACTTAACACAAGATTGCAAAAAAGTCTTTATGGTACTTACTTGCTCTAAAGGTTGTCCTTCACTGGTATGGTCCATTGTGAATGGCATCCCATATATTGGTGGATTTTCAAGTTGTTGAGTGACTGATTTAGATGAAACATTATGCTTGAGACACTCTTATATGGATTCCTTAAATTTTTCCTTTTCTTTCCATGCGTCAAACTGCTTATGTGGCTCAGTGTTCTTCTTAACCCATTGGTGCTAATCTAGATCACGTGATACTACATCAATTCTTGTCTTGGATCCTCCCCCAGTGACTATATTTATGTTTCTTCCATCATCCTTGGATTCTATAGAGATCCACTAAACATTATGTTTGTTTTGGTTCCTTTTTTCTTGGATCTTCCCCAAGAGTGTTGGAAAGTCTTATGTGCCATGATCTATTGCGCAACAATACATACATGTTGTTGGTGGGAGTGGGCACTCCTTTGCATAATGTCCTAGTTGTTGGCAGTTGTGGCACACTATTGGTCCTCTACCTCGTCCAAATCCTCATATACCTTGCCCTCCACCTCTATATCAACCTCAATCTCTGTGTGGTGTGTTGTACTGAGGTACCTGGTTATAATGCACGTGGTTATACTATGGTTGTGCATTATTATATTGTGGTTGCTCATTGTTGTATTTTTGTTGCATATTATTATATGGTGGTGGTACCTGGTTGAACTAAGGTGTAGCTTGTCCTGTCATCATTTTTTCTTCCACCCTATAATTATCTGAAGTTCTTTCTCTCATCAGCTCCATCATCCTACAATCCTTATCATCATGACCCATTGACTTACAAAAATTGCAATATGAACTTTTTGGTATTGTCTTATATTTTTGCATCATTGGATAGTGATATGGATCATGCCCATGTGTCTTAAAAATATCGCACCATGGTCATCCTATTGTAAATGGGTTTGGAGGCCTTGTCGCCATATACTGAGTGAAAGTTGGACATTCATTCTTATGGTGTCCTTCTGTCCTGCATAGGGTACACCAAACACATTTTATTTTCTCTTTACCCTTATTTTGGTTAAGATTAAATGTTATATTATTCAAATCCTCCTTCAACACCTCTATTGTTGGATATGTCTGTTGATATTGGTTCTCTTCCAGTTGTAAGGTTGCATTTAGAGCCTCTGCCTGAGTTTGGAACTTTTGTTGTCTTAATGGGTATTTCAAATGTGGTAACAATGAGTTCACAAATAAATGCCTATGTTGCATGTCATTCATTGAATATTTCAAATTACATTTAAAATGCTTAAACCTATGATCAATATCCCAAACAAACTCACCTGGTTTTTTCCTGATTTCAATCATTTCATTCATATACTGGTCTTCTAAGTTGGGCTTCTGAAATTCGTTTATCAGTAGCTTTTTCACATCTGCAATAGTATTTGTTACTACTGGTGGACTTTCTACATCTAGACTCATGTACCAATCCAGTGCGCGGTCTCTCAACGTGATTGCTAACTGCTCAGGATTTTTATCCTCATTTTTTATCTGATTTTCTTCCCAGATCTTCCCATAGAGGAATAGGTGCTTTTTAGGGTCCTCTAATGCCTCTCCCCAAAATTCTGATAACCTAATCGTGGGATCATGTCCTGCCATTTTAAACTATGTTCAACTACTACCTCCACGCAGTGTAGATAATTGATTGTTACTTCATGAACTAGATCCTACAGTTGATTTTCCTTGCCCGGATGAATGTCATTTTGTATTTATTTCACTAAAATCTATTTTTCTAAATGTTGGTGTTCTTTCTAGTGTGCTAATTGCACATGGAGTTGTAGGTTCCACACTAAAGGTGATCTGGATTGGAGTTCTACCTTCTTTTCCTGCCCTTAGACCTCTTGTTTTCCTTTCATATGTTTCATGCAGGATTTCCTCAATCTTCTCCACATCTCATATATCCTCTACCTCTTCTTTATCACTTTCCAATCCCTCTCTATCATCTATGGCTCTTTTCTTATTATTCATCTTATATTGGCAGGGTACTCCACTGCGCGTCTTTCCAACTTTCACCATTATCTATTTTATCTGGTCTTCCTCCATCATTATTGGGTCCATGGCCTCCTTATTCTTTCCCTTATCCATCTCTTCCTCCATTTCTCAGCCTCCTGTCAGTGCTTCCCCCCTCCCCCCATGCACACAGGGAATTTTAGTTGTTTGATTCCATAGTAATCACATCGTTGTCATACAATAAAATATTTATTGAAGTATAAAATGATATGATGTACCTACCTCTAGGTCCCTTTATAAAATGTTTCTCTGCTAAAGTGTAATACTTCATTGTATCTACTGCAAATTCGGTGATAAACCCTGAAATAATAGTCTAACCAGAAATCTACTGCGCGCATAAATTTGTTATTAAATTGTTGTAATTGTGCTATCTCCACAATATTCCACTCTAGTTGTCTAATTCGATTTGTAGGGTGGTTCTCTTTTAACCTCAATAACCACTCCTGCAAAAAATGTGGGAAATCACAAAAAAATACCTCATGTAAGTCACTAAACACGTATTTATTGAGATATTTGTGCGGTGTTAGCTTAGGGTTTCTATTGTCCTTCTGCAAAAACTCAAGTTCATTTGTTTCAACCATATTTTGATCTCCTCCTTTGTTTGATTCCATGGCCTGAACATTCCCTTATATATTTTCATCCTCTACGCATTTCTTCTAGAGATCTCTTCCATTCAATCCCTTGCAGTTCCAGCGAACAACGAAACTGTTTGTTGGTTTACTTTTTCACTTCTTACCTCTCCTTGGGTTGACCCAGGTTTGGATCTCAATAGGTTTCCAACAAAACCCTCTAAAACTATCATCCCTCCCGATAAACCAAGAAAAAACGTTGCGCATAAAGTGCACAGTGTAGTCTCACCCGAGATAGCTATCTGGGTGAATGAAATACCCGGTTTTTGCAGTATAGGAATGAGTGGGGATCTGGGATTGTGTTCTTCCTTATTTATGCCTTAAACTTGTTCTTGATTTAAGTATTTCTAGGATTCATTACTATTTAACCTTATGCATGCATGCTACTACATCTATTTAATCATTCATTCATAAGATAACTACTAACAGAAAGTAAATACTCAATAAACATCACATACAAAACAAGTTTTATCATGGTCCACCCCCTCCTAGGGCTATGTCCATAAATAGATGGCTTCTTTGCTATTTTATTTAATCTGCTGAAAAATATAGCACTGCGCCCATTACATCTCAGTAATAAAATCAAGATTAGGGAAAAAAATCTTTATGAGGTGGACTAGATCACAACAGGATCCTCAGCCTATGACCTAACCCTCAAGGATTCTCCTATTTAACTCCTCTACATGACTTATTATTCTTGACAACCTAGATCATCTTCTACTACAACCAACCTAAGACAAAAAAAACACCTACTTACCAACCTTTTCTCTAGACCTCCTAGGTATTTATTTATACTATTTTACAAGATTATAGTCATTACAATCCTTAACAAAAATCACAACCTTATCATGGTTATGATTGCATGCCTCCTCGCCACGTGGATTTTCCTCTTGCATGTTTCTTTTCTTCTTTTTTTGCATGTTTCTTTCTTTCCAGTTGTTGCGCGTGCTCCAAAATTAGGTCTTCCTTTCCAAAAATATGTCTTTCCTCAAAATAGGCATGCACCCAACAAGCATGCATCTAGCCATGAGGAGGATGTGTGCATAATAACCTATGATACATCATCAATGCTATCTGATGAGGTCGATGACACTAGTATGTTGGATGGGTATACCTCTAGTGAATCAACAAAA